>SKCR01046183.1:0-63571 GCA_019454045.1 Zanthoxylum bungeanum | reverse complement strand
ACTGGTTTATACCTACATATGTATCTCTTTACTTCTATATACTCATGCTTATCTTTTGCTCATACCTCTGCTTGTAATTGCTTGTTCTTATGTATATGTATATATAAATACAACTGCTTCTTTCTTCCACATTCATCTTTACATATATACACAGGTTTCATGCATATAACTATATACAACTTTGTTATATTGTTACTTTCGAACAACGTTAAATTTCTTAAATATTCGAAGCATGAGTTACTTACCTAGTTTTGCGGACACTCATAACCTGGATTCAATCTGTCAAACAAAACTTAGAATGCAATCAGAACCGCTATTTGCGGAACTTTAGACATTTCTAAAATAAATTTTGGATCTTTCTCGTAATACAAGAATCCTTTCTGATCCTACCGTTAAAATTCCATTCTCTAATATATGCTCATATACTATTCTAAACTAGCTAGATAACTCATATTCTCACTTTACGAGTTTGCGGTAAAACTTGCGAAAAAATTTCCACAAACGCTACGGAAGGGTCTCGAACCCTCCGAACTTATCCAGAATTACTCAAATACCCTCGCAATATCATATTTATACCATCTCCATGATTATGGTCATCTACGCTCAATCGAACGAGAAACTCCTTTTTATCGGAAACTCGCTAATTCTACCGGATCGATCAAATCTAATCTGTTTCTCCCCGGATTCTACCATATTTATCATTTTAACATATTAAATCACATCCAATTTATTTCATGCTAATTTGCTAAACTACGGAACTATGGAAACATCCGAATAAATAGCGGTAAACTTTAAAATGACATATTTTAACAGAGAGTCGTACCAAAATTCCAATGGCATATAAAAACTCCCAACGACCATACGAACGCGTTGGTGTCGACGAAATTCTGATCGGAGCTACTGTTCATCATGGGTTAACTATTCACCACGGCTTTCTTCCTCGTTTCATGTGCAACCGGTCGCTGTTCGGTGAAATTGACTCCGCATACTCGTAGTAATCATCAAGGGCTTCGATTCGGTAGGTGGCTCGGGCCGTGAAATGAACCGATGAATCGAATTCACCTAACCCACATACGCGACAAATTCCTTCTCTTTCTCACCGTTGTCGGCGTTGCTGCTGTCGATGCCGGCCACCATCACGATCGTCGTTGCCGGATGATCCTTCCGACACTGGTGCACCTGCTTGACATCGACCAGAAGCTCGTCGGCGAACCTCTTTTTCTTCCTCTCTCCTCACGTCTCTCGCCCGTTTATCTTCTTTTCTATTTTTTTTTTGTATTTGCTTCTTTTTATTTTCTTTTGGTAATTAATTAATAATAATACAAATATCTCATTTCATAAATTACAAAAAAAATACCCCAACCTCTAAGGGTAATTTCGGAAATCATCAATTTTGAAGCCCTTCTAGCGTGATTTTCGAAAAAATTTCACCCCGAAAGTTGTCCACCTCAGAAAAACGAGTCCGCTGGTTCAAAAACCAGCTCGATCGGAGTTCGCTTGCTAATTCCGTGACCAAAACTGTAAACTTTACGCGTATAATAAAAATCGCGTAACTGATCTCTGAGACGACGCGTCTTCTAACGCAACAAATCATCACCTTATATTATTCTAACCCATATATCATCGCTTGAACTCTTATTCTTCATTTTCATCCTGTTCCTGAGACTATAATGTCAGTCTGAGAATCTCACAGAACATTCCCGAAAATCTGGGATGTTACATTCACCCCTACTTATAAAAATTTCGTACTCGAAATTTCTCCGTCCTTATAACTGCTGATCCGAACCTGGTCGCATGCGCGAAACTACCTTACTCTAAAATCCATTGATATAACTTGTTTGTCTCAACTGTAAACTAGTCATTATCTATAAGCTAAAATCCATAACGGCTCATCTACGACTTTAAACAGACTATACTGGTCTGATTCTCAACTCTGACTATACTGATCTGGTTCTTATCTCTAGCTGTATTATTCTGGTCCTTATCTCAAGTCCTCTGGCCTCACAAGGGCCTTATACTGGTACTATCTCATTTATGCTAGTTTTCTAATCTAAAAAGGGTCGCAGAAGTACTAATTTAATCTATTCTCTTCCCATACAGAGATAGCTAAACCATGTACAACAAATGAGTCACACATGGACTCATATTCAAGCAGGCAAGGCACAGAATAATATAATCAAATCACGTCAAAAAATCATAGAAAATACATACAAAGACCTACGTGGTCTTTACCAAACTGAAGACAATCTCCGACAGCTGGATCCCTATAATTATAGTCACTGACTTCTAAACCATGCTACTGACTCTGAATCTTAAACCATGCTCTGATACCAACTTTGTAACATCCCGCTTAGGCCAGGATGCTACCGAAAGGAGACAGGATAAACCCATCTCCATAAGCCTCTGATTCTAATGAAATTTCGGCATGATGTATTCGTAACATCGTGCAACCTGGCCTGTAACCAGCATCCATATACAAAAAGAACATAAAAATCTCGACCTCAGGCCGGTATCTCAATATAAATGCATTCATCAACAAGGCCTCATGCCTGAACTCAATCAACAAAATATAAAATCATTTGGCCTCCGGCCAGAACTCAAAATGAAACTATACTATTACATATGCAATACAAGTATAAATATAAAACAAGGAGTCGTGATGACCCATAACTCAACCCAAGACTCAATGACTTCCTTGACTGCAATCGGGGCGATCCTCTGTCTTCAAAGTCTTAACTAAAATTCTGCTGGCTCAGTATGACAGCTACTGACCTGCAAAACTACAAGCTGTTGCGGTGTGAGTCATAATGACTCAGTAAGTAATCATGCAAACATTAACAAATCTAATTTAACTTTATAACTTATGTCCATTTATTCCCATATTACTTGCTATTAGTTTTTCATCTGAACACACACCTACGTACTTTAACATCTATTAATTACATATGTATTATCCCTTCTTATGAAGTTATCAAGTTCTACTTTACTAACTAACAGATTAAGATCCTTCACACTTCTGCTGTGCTACTCTGATTCTTTCATTTACCTTTCTGTATACTCTGAACTAATTTAGATTTGACAATTATAATAGCTTTCTTTCTTTCATTACCTTGAAATATCTTCAAATCGGTCATACTAAAATTCTATTTCTATTAAACGCTAATCCACTATCACCAACCAGTAGTATGATATGTTAAAGTTGGAAATAGATCACTAGTTATGCATATGAATCATATATTCTAGTTTTCATTGGAAGAATATTGTTGGCATTAAAGCATGATGACATATTTGCATCATATTTCGTATATGGATAACTTTATGTATAGCATGTTCGTATATTTCTTTTCTAAAAGGCTCTTTCTGAAAAATGTAACTAAAAACTGAGATCTGAAAAAATATTTCTAAACTTTGTTTCTGAAAACCGTGTACTATAATCTGCTTTCTGAAATCTAGGCACTGAAACCTGAGAATTGTGTGAAATTTGAAATCTGAAATCTGGAAACTGCTTTATGCCCAGGAAAACGACTCAACTGGGCATCTCTGAAACAACTATCACTGAAAACTGAAAGACTAGTCTTTAAATTCCGTTTATGAAAATCTTGTACTGAAAGACTGAAATCTGAAAACTGAAAGCCTGAATATCTGAAAACTGAAAACTGCTCTCTGCCCAGGAAAACGACTCAACTGGGCATCTCTGAAACTGGTGGTGCCTCACGCCCCAGATAACGACTCAATTGAACGTAGAGCCCCATGTCCAGGAAAACGACTCAACTGAACATAGCTACCACTAGAGTGCAGGTACACGAACCTAAGCCGTCATCCTGACTCTCTACATGTGCACATGTCTCTGAATCTGTCAATTCCAACTATGTCTCTGTAATAGTTACATACTGGGGTGAGTTTTTACCTCATGCCCCGAAAAACATAAAACTGCGAATAAACTTTTAGAAACTTAAATCAGATCTCAAACTGTAAGGAACATCTCTTTCAAAAATATTTGAAAACTATTCTTTGTAATACTTTGAAACTCAAAAACATTCTTAGCTTCAACTTGACTTCAGAAAACCATAACATATAGGTATGCATATGCATTTCTTATACTATCATCCATGTACATGCATTAAGTCATGTATGTCCATAGTACACTGAAGTTACTCATATACATTCATGCTACCAAAACTGCATTGATCTACATTAATATACTGAATTCATTCTCAAACTAATACACACACACACACTTACTATATACAAACTTACTTATTACCTCATGCATCTTACATACTTTTACTTATCTGTGTGTACATTCATGTTCTTGCTTTTGTATTCTACGTGGATCTGTACGTAAACATTTACCTCCTTATAAATTATAATACTTTAATGCTTAAATCCCATACCCTAGGGTTTAGCTTCTACAACCCCCAAACCCAAGTCTCAAATATATAATTTATTCATAAACACTTGCTTCCTTATCATGTATACACTTGTACTTTGACACTCTTATACTTTCAATCTAAAGCTTACTGATGTCTTTCTACTTATATATATATATTTAGACTCTTCTTTTTTTATGTTTACGCATATATCTGATGCTTCTATGTACTAATACATAATAACATTTATGTCTAACATAAACATGACATTAATCATGTGCTATATATATATATATATATACTGGTTGTACCTACATATGTATCTCTTTACTTCTATATACTCATTCTTATCTTTTGCTCATACCTCTGCTTGTAATTTCTTGTTCTTATCTATATGTGTATATAAATACACCTGATTCTTTCTTCTACATTCATCTTTACATATATACACAGGTTTCATTTATATAACTATATACAACTTTGTTATATTGTTACTTTCGAACAACATTAAATTTCTTAAATATTCGAAGCATGTGTTATTTACCTGGTTTTGCGGACACTCCTAACCTTAATTCGATCTGTCAAACAAAACATAGAACGCAATCAGAATCGCTATTTGCGGAACTTTAAATATTTCTAAAATAAACTTCGGATCTTTCTTGTAATACATGAATCCTTTCTGATCCTACCGTTCAAATTTCATTCTCTAATATATGCTCATAAACTATTCTAAACTAGCTAGATAACTCAGATTCTCACTTTACACGTTTACGGTAAAACTTGCGGAAAAGTTCCGTAAATGCTATGGAAGGGTCTCGAACCCTCCGAACTTATCCAGAATTACTCAATTACCCTCGCAATATCATATTTATACCATCTCCATGATTACGGTCATCTACGTTCAATCGCGCGAGAAACTCTATTTTACCGGAAACTCACTAATTCTACCGGATCGATCAAATCTAATCCGTTTCTCCCCAGATTCTACCATATTTATCGTTTTTACATATTAAATCACATCCAATTCATTTCATGCTAATTTGCTAAACTACGGAACTATCGGAAACATCCGAATAAATAGCGGTAAACTTTAAAATGACGTATTTTAAACGGAGAGTCGTACCGAAATTCCACTGGCATATTCGAACTCCCAACGGCCATACGAACGAGTTGGTGTCGATGAAATTCCGATCGGAGCTACTGTTCATCATGGGTTTACTATTCACTATGGCTTTCTTCCTCGTGTCGCGTGCAAACGGCACTGTTCAGTGAAATTGACTCTGCATACTCGTAGTACTCGTCAAGGGCTTTGATTCGGTAGGTGGCTCGGGCCATGAAATGAACCGATGAACCGGATTCGCCCAACCCACATACGTGACAGATTCCTTCTCTTTCTCACCGTTGCCGGCGTTGCTGCTGTCGATGCCGGCCACCATCGCGATCGTCATCGCCAGACGATCCCTCCGGTACTGGTGCACCGGCATGATGCAGGCCAGAAGCTCACAGACGAACCTCTTCTTCTTCCTCTTTCCTCACGTCTCTAGCCTGTTTCTTTTTTTTTTTTGTATTTGCTTCTTTTTATTTTATTTTGTTAATTAATTAATAATAATACAAATACGTCTCTAGCCTGTTTCTATGTGGTGGTCGAGATACCTTTGGAAGTTTGATTTGGTCATATCCACGTCGAACCACTCCTACAAGAATAGCAACTAAGTGAAAAAAAATGTAAAATTTTAATTGAAAGATAAAAGAAAATAACGAAAACTCAATATCGTAAGTTTACTCAAGTAGCGTTAGGACGATCTGATTGATTTTCATCTCCCACAGGATCTTTCTCCAAGAAATGTAGTTCTGGGGAGCTTTAAACCACGCAGCAGCACCTATGGCATAGGTAAATGATGAAGAATATTGCAAGATATGTTTTTCTCCATCATCTGATATCTCTATCTTGATACGGTCGTAGGCCTTAATATGCTTAACTAACCCCAGGTCACGGGTGTGACCTCGACCTTTCACTGTACTCAAGTCACCTATGTTAGCCCCAGCAGCGGCATTTGTCCTTGCAGATGTAAATGGAGTCGAAGTAGCGTGTTTGCGATTGTCTGGTGCCATTTGTAAAATAAGAAAGAAAATCTTTCACCGCAACTATCATAGTTTAAACGAAACAAAATAAATTAACCACTTGTATGTGCATGATATGCATATTATGATATGGAACTCTATATGATATCTAACAGAACAGCAGCAGTAAAGCTGCTATTGTTCTATTGTTCAACAGAAGAAACACTTACAAATATTAGACAAAACTTCACAAAAAACCAATTGAACATAAACCAATTGAAAATATTAGACAACGATGTTTCTTCTCAACCAAGAACACAAAAGTTCACAAAAACCAATTGAACGTAAACCACAAAAGCACCCAAAAAAACTCAAAATTAATAAAAAGAACTCAAACCCATCAAATATTAGACAAAATCCATCTATTATGCCCTTTTGCTTTGACCAAGAATCTGAGTTTGAAGGGTGAATCGAGAAGAGAAGAAAATGCAAAACATATACATCTTCCTAGCATTCACATATCACAACTAATCAATCAAATACAAGTCTTAGTTGAGAGAAGAAACACTTACCAGAATCCGAGATTGAAGGGAGAATTGAGAAGAGAAGAAAGCAGAAGTAGAGAGTGACGGAGAAGAAAAAAAATTTTAGAGATTTTAATAACCATTTGGCGTCGAATTTTTGAGTTTTAGCGTCGAAACTTTCGACACTAAAACGTTAGTGGTTCATGAAAATTTAGGGAAATGTTTCGGGAAAAATTGAATTTTCAACTTTAGCGTCGAAACATAATCGACGCTAAAGGTTGATATTTATTTAGCGTCCATTACTGTTTCGACACTAAATATCAATTAATAATATATAATAATAATAATAATAATAATAATAATAATAATAATAATAATAATAATAATAATAATAATAATAATAATAATAATAATAATAATAATAATAAATAATAATAATAATAATAATAATAATAATAATAATAAATACCCATCATCGTCAGCATGAAATTTAATATCTCCATATAATAATAATTAATCATTCATTAATCAACCAACAACACATAATACATATAAATATACTGACTATATTAGTCACTATTATCTTCGGCATGGAGGATTCCTGCAAGGACTCGAATTCATCTTCATATTCGAACTCTTCTTCATTTGCTACTTCAACTCTAACTTGAGAATGAGGAATTATCTCAATATTTTCTGTATTTTCTCGAGTTAACATGATATTTTCAGTAATTTGTATATTTGGTAAATGAAATATTTGTTCAGAAAGTTCAAAGTCGTCAGAGACTTGTGCTTCATCCGAATTTGTGACATTATCTTTCTCCTGTGTGTCCCAAATGCCCCTATGTTGTAACTTTTCTACCATCATCTATCTATTTCCTAGCTTTGGATCAGACATATACATCACAGACCGTGCTTGGGAACAAAAAATATATAGATCATTCTTGTACTAATAAGGTTGAACATTAATTGATGTTAGATGGTTATTAACTTTAATTCTCCTCTTTGAGATATTTGAGTCAAACCACTTGCATTCAAATATCACTGTACGTCGTCGGGGTCTATATATCAACTCAATGACTGATTGCAATACTCCATAGAAGTCAACAATATCATAACCGTGTTCTCCAGGTATTGCAAATCCATAATTTAAGTAGTAACATGTGAAACATCTCGCTGCTCAGTATGAAATCGAACTCCATTCACAATTCATCAACTATATTAGTAGTCCTGCTTTTGAGGCCTCTATGCCAATGCAACTAACGAAAATGACGAGTCCAGTTGACCATTACACTTGGTTGTTTATTTAACACATGATAATATTTGCGTGTTAATATAGCAAACATGAAATATTTACTGTTAGGATAAAAATAAACAGTCAATATTAGGGCTTACAGTTGCCTCAAACCATTTATGGCATTTTTTGTGTCTTCTATCAACGTAGTGGTCACTAACCATATTGTAACGGGGGGTAATATGTTGCCTATAAAAAAGAGTTACGTTAATATAAGACTATAAAAATTCATTTGTGCAACTACAAGACTTACGTTAAGTACGATTGTACTTCATCATAATTACTCAATATAAACCAATGAACTGTAAGCTTCCTCAATTGTTAGAAATTTGACACCTTCTGATCCAAATGGTCTGTAATTTTGACGGAATAATATGATATCTTACTGATTACTTTCATCTTCATCATAGTTTCTTGTCCGACAATTAAAAGGAGTTTCAATATTCTAGATGCATATTGAACAAAATGTTATTACCTCACTGATTAGGACCGCCTCTACTATTGACCCTTTAAGCCGCGCTTTGTTTCTGACATATTATTTGTAATGTACTAAAGCCTTGCAGTTATTACGTAAATTTTTCATGATTAATAATTTTAACGCAAAATCAAAATTAAAAATTTAATATTTAAAATTTAATATTACCTCTTAATGGGGTTACATTCATCTATAATGGACAAGACCTCCCCTCCTAGCTTCAGATGGTAAATGCACGGCCAGATGTACCATCATATAAAATAACGGGTGGCAATATTCTCTCCAACTTGCATAAGATGATCATGATTCCTCGCTCAAGTTCTTCAATAACAGATGTGGTTAATGTCCTTTGACATAATTTTTTAAATAATCCATATAGGTCAAATACGACGTCGCATACAGTTGACGGCTGATAAGGTCGATGCCAACAAGAATGAGAATCTCAAAAATCATATAATTGTCATGACTCTTTAACCTTGTTATCGTATCATCCCTGACCCAACGTCCAATATTCGATGCATAATCATTATGAAAACATAAATATCATGCACATCAAATTAGCACAACTAAAGCATAATTAAATCATGCCACATCAACCAATAATAATTAGACAATTCCATTACATTTATGGAAAAAGATTATTAATTAATATTTAAAATTTAACAATTAAATATCCAAATAATTAATTAATGTAATTATTTTATATATGTCTTTTTTTTTTTACAATAAATAACAAATATATATATATATATATATAATATATATATATATATATATATATATATATATATGTGGCATGTTTCAAAATCACATTTGACGACTAATTAATATTGAATCTAATTGTAATATGTATCAAATACAAATACATAATAATTATTATCGGAAAAAATCCCATAATGCATGTGTGTTATCGTTTAACTGATTAAACGATCTGAATTAGCTCATTTAATATGGTGAAGTATTATGAATCATCCGTGTTATTCACATCGAGTTGCCTAAATGCTCAACGAGTACACTTCATATTATGGGACTCTTTAAGTTTAGGTTTATCCGTCACGAAATCCAATTTCGTGTCCATAATCTACCCACTCATGGATTATGACGACCACATGTAATCTTACTAAAACTATACAAGCAGAGGCTATAGCATACGTATAATCCCTCCGTCACAAGCTATCCATATTATACCTGGGATATAGATGAAAACGTCAAACTCGTTCGGTATAATACAGTTGACTTTCAATTTATGGTCTGTAAATAATACTCGGAATTGATTTCTGAAGTTATACCACAGCCATGGATTTACTAGATCGTAAACATTTAAGGATGCCTATGCACTGTACATAGTGTAGGCACTGAATTTTTGCATATAAGTCCCGATGATGAGTCTCGTATGGAGACACTACCTCTTTAGTCGTGTGAAAGTCGCGGGAATCGGACGTCGAAAGGAAAGGGTCAAGAATTGACAAATTGTTGGATTTAACTCGCTGGAGTAGCTTCGGGTTCGCTTGTTGGACCTCCGTTTTAAAACACATCCCTAGCCCAAACCCATTAAATCACATCCAAATTAAATAAATAAAATATTAAAATACACCTCACAAATAAATATTAAAACCAATAAAATTAAACTTAAATTAAATTAAATCACCTACCAATTTAAGATAAACACATTCCTAATTTAATTAAATCACCTACCAATTTAAATAAATCATATCCTTAATTAAAAAGAACAAATCAAATTAATTCCCCTAATTAAAGATTTTCCCTATCACCTACTAAATTAAAAATATCTCCTAATTAATACACAATTTGATTCCTTCTCCAACACGGTAAACCCCCCCTCCATTGGCCGGTAAAAAGAACCATTCACCCCTTACCAAACCCTGGCTGGCAGTTTCACAAAAAAAAAAAAACACACAAAATAATAACCCTAAACACATGAACAAAGGACAACTCATTCTTTCCCTCACCAAGCCAGTAAAACCCTAAACAGACACGCACAGCCTTGGTCTCTCACCACTCACGCATCAGCCCATTCACGCCCTCTCTCTCCTTATCTCCATCTTCTCAAATCCCATGTAAAGCCTTCAACACTCCACACCTCATGAACAAAGTTAAAGATGCATGAAAAGCAACAGGCACAAACACCACTCAACAGCCCTTCCATCCAACTGACCATGCACAACAGCCCTAAACCCCAGTGAAAATCGAGAAGCCAAACTTGAGAGATGCACCCACCACCAGAATAATAAAATAACCTTGAAATCGACAAAGCACAAACCAGAAACTATTAAACAATCAGGACACAAACCCTAACGACCCCATGTCTCTCTCTGTCTCACTCGTTACCCAGACTGACCTTGAACAATCGAGCAAAGACAAGCACAATAGAACCCTTCAGACAGCCTTCGCCAATCCAACAATCCAAAATAACCATAGCCATAGCCACACCCTAGCATCTCGGTAAAACACAAAGACTCACTCTCGTGGAACCCTCCAAAAATCAGAAACGGTAAGCTTTGCTGCTCATGCCTCACGCCCACGATCTAGCCACGCACAGCAACGCCCCATGCACACGTTCAAAACCGCACCTCACTCTCAGCACAAACCTTCAAAGCCGTGAATCCTTCCTTCCAACAAACTGCCCTCCACGCACATAAAGCCACGCCAAAAACAACCCCAACTTCATGCATTACCCTTTAAACAACCTGCCCATCCCCTCAATTCATGTCCCACATGGCATAACCCTTGCTTCAAACAGCCCACTAACCAAACTGCTAACTTCACACCTGGCCACGCAACTCTCAAAGCCCCCACTCATTTTACTAGCACCCACAACAACACGTAAGCCATTCAGCCTCCACTAACGTACCCTTCACAAACTGCCAACACCTAGCCCACTAACCTGACCAAACTCACTCACGCAAAACTGCCTGCTCCACACGCCCTTCAATTCAACGCACCAGCCTCCACTCACTAGCCCTCTAACCTGTCAACAAAATCAACGCCACATAGCCCTCCATCCAGTAAACTTCACGCACATAACCTCCTCCACAAACAACCCAACTCCACGCAAAAATCACACTAAAAAACTGCTAACCATTATCGAATTCTGACCACCGAAATCGGTCCCAAACAGCCCCGTTCACTGTATAAAACTTCACGTAAATAAAGCCCCAAAAAACAGCCGCCTAAACCATCCAGAAAACTGCCCAGAAATGCCAAAAATAGACCAGAAATTTGAATCCTTACCACCAAAAACCGTGACCAGAAACAGTAGCGAAACGGAGTGAAAACAGCAGCCTGAACAATAAACAGCGAGGAAAAATGTTGAGTTCATGAATCGAAAAAGTAGCGGATCATTCACCCTTCCAACGGACGCGTAACGCGCTTTCGAGAGACGACAAAAGAGGTTAGACCTGAGGGCACCCTTATATTCATTACCTTTCGTTTATCTTTATTTATTTTAATATTTTATATCACATGAGAGTCGTTTGAGGCATGATGTGATTGTTGGATGAGCGGATATATGTTCCCCTTTTGTGGTATATCGGATGGAAACCCGGACGTAAATTCCGTAGCCGATTCCGAATGGACGGTAGCATGGTCTACACTCGGGATACAACGCCACGTACCACTTAAGATCACGTATCTCGTCTCATCCAATTTGTATTTGAGCATGTCATGGTTCTAGGTTGTTTATTTATTATTTTAAGCATGATTTAATTTAGTTTGTTATTTATTTTTAAAGCATATTTATGTTATTCTTTATGCATGTTATTAGTCTACGTTATGTTTGAATAGTGATTTATATTTGTTGATTCTATGGTTTAATATGCTCATTGTGTGGAATTGTGTTTGCTATTTAAAGACTTACATTCAAGCATGCAAACTTAGAATAAGATTTATTTAGCGAATGAATGTTAGATCTAAATACCCTTGAGCATGATTATTGAGTGGACTCGGTTGATTTATTGCACAAATTATATCATCACAAGTGGCATAAGTAAGGGACCATTCCGAACCCAACGGTTTGAGGTCTTCCCTTGCGAGGGGTGAGTGCAGCCTTAAACCTTTTTCCCGGTTCACACCAGGTGGCGACTCCATTATTCTCCGGTTTAGTTCCCCGCGGACTACTCCGTACTCTCAACTAGGCCGCGAGCCTAGAACAGCATGCGTCGCCCAAGTTCTGTGTCCTACAGTCTGGCGACTCCACTGAGGATAGAGAATTGGGCCCGAAATAATGTCTTGTAATGCGTATGATTTGTGCTTTAATTAACCATTTCGATAGTGGGTTAAGGGAGTTTAACCAAAGGAATTGTTTAGGCTCGGTGATGGTTGGTGTCTTCCTTCAATCACTACCTTTGTACGTGGAAAAGCTGTGAAGGCACCGAGATAATATTACTCGTAGCTCATTGTGACGAACTAGTTTGGAGGACTCGTTGTTTATTTCTGTCACCAAGCGATAAGAGCCTAAGAGGCTTGGGTATTTAAGAGAGTTCGCTCCACCCTCCCTCTGGGAAATCTACACATGAAATCCATTCAACAGTTAGTCACACACTGTAACTCGTTGGCACGTACCGTAAGGTATAAAAGGGTACGCTCACTTGGTCGCTTGAGTGGGGAGTCCTAGTTATGGGCAAACCTTCGTCAGTCAGAGCCTTCGTCCGCACTCCCATAAACCCACATGTGAACCGTAGTCGTAGAACTAGTAGAAATTATCTGTTTTATGTTTATGTTTTGGACCGTCGTCATTTGGATCCAGTTGGACCTTTTGTCAAAAGATGTGAACTTGTTGGGCCATTTAAACTGGGATGAGTTTGTGTCCTTTGACAGTTAGGCCAAAAGCTTCTAAAATGCCGATGGGACATTTTATGTTTGGGCCTCTTATCATTTGAAGACATTTAGCCATGTTATCGCAAAGGTGTAAACCTGTTGGGCCTTTTCAACTGGGACAAGTTTGCACCACGCAATAGCATGATTGAATACTTTAAAATGATAATGAGCCGACTTACATATCTCATGCATCGTACGCATCTCATGCATCTCATGCATACACGCATCATGTTAACCCATGTGTCTTAAAAGCCATCATAGATATTCGTTGGGTTAAGGATAAAAGAAAAATTGTGAAAAAATAGTTTAGCAAACATGGATAGCGAGAAAAAGGAAATCGAGAAACAGAAAACCTTACGGCAAGGATAAAAAGACCATTGGGGGGCCTTCGAAAAAAGAAAAAAAAAGAAGGAAAAAAATTTGTTTGTTTTTAGTCATTGATAGTTAGACATAAGTCCGATGATGAAATTTATTGCTTTTGAGTGAAACTTTAGAAACGATCAACCCTTGACGCGCTTTTATCTGATGCTTTGAGTGATTGATCTATTTAGACTCGTAAGCACTTGATTATGATTCTTAGCAGTGAAAACCTGAGTAGCTAGCAAAGTGACTAGTCGAAGAAATTGTAGGTCGGTGAATGACCATTGGCTTAGATGTCTATCTTGATTTGCTTAAGTTATGATGTGTAGTATGGTTGAAAATAGAAGAAAAGTCTCTATAGAAAAAATTGAACTACCTATAACCGATAAGCGTGAAGCTACCCATGGGTGAGTATTAGGACCACCATGAGGAGAAATGCTACCTTAAAGGGTAGGTGTGTTGAGAAAAAGAAAAAAGAGAAAAAAAGGAAAAAAAAAAAGATGAAGTTCAAAAAAAAAGGAGAAAAAAGAGAGACAAAGGAAAAGAAAGATAAAACCATACCCCATTGAGCACGGAAAAGCAATCGCAGAGTATACCTGAGACATCTAGGTTGGTTTGACCCACCAATCCCGATTTTTGAAATGAAATCATTGAGTTGGCTTACTTAAGGATCAAGCTGTGAAAGAACCTTTGCACACACACACTTGAGTCTGGCTTAGATCATTTATTTATTCAAAAACTCATATTTGAGTTGCATTGAGTGTTTTGAATGTTCTCTGGTTTCATTATTGGGCATTCCTTGAGGATGTAATATGTATAACTATTGGGACTATTTCATAGCATGTGATGTAGTATGATGATATGGAAGGCCCCACCATGTGGTTCATCTTGACCAAGTGCAAACAGCATGGAGCAGAAAGCTAAATCAAGATTGGGGACGACCAGTCTACCACCTCGTGAATCCGGGACATAATAAGAAATTGAGCCATGAGACCAGAGAGAAGACTGTGCAATCACCTAGAGAACTGGCGGAAGACCTAACCCAGCGGAATAGGAAATTCATTCATGCATGCATGCATACACGTAACATAGTTTGCATTCTTTTTGCGTGTTATTTTATTTTATAATCACAGGTTTCAAAGAAGAAAAAAAAAGAAGAGAAAGTGGCAAAAGGCCATCCAATCAGAAACAGCAACAGTACAATGTCATCAGTTTCAGAAATGAATCAGTTTCAGTTTGAGGGCGAGGCTCACATCAGTATCAACTTAGGGGCGAGGCCCACATTATCAGTATCAGTTTTGGGGCGAGGCCCACATCAATGTCAGTATGGGGACGAGGCCCACATCATCAGTATCAGTTTGGGGCGAGGCCCACATCAGTTCAGTTTGCGGTCGAGGTCCATATCAGTAGTCGTTTGGGGATTATTCCCAGGGTGGAAGCCCGTATTATCAACATCAGTTTCAAGAATTAATCCTAGGGCCGAGGCCCACATTAGCATAGTTTTGGAATGAATCCAGGGAATGAATCCCAGGGCCGAGGCCCACGTCGTCAGAATTTGGAATGAATCCAGGGAATGAATCCCAGGGCCGAGGTCCACATCGTCAGAATTTTGAATGAATCTAAGGAATGAATCCATGGGCCGAGGCCCATGTCGTCAGAATTTGGAATGAATCTAGAGAATGAATCCCCGGGCCGAGGCCCATATCAGCATCAGTTTAGGGCGAGGCCCACATCAGCATCAGTTTGGGGTGAGGCCCGTATTAGCATCAGATCAGTTTCTGCCGGGTATGGCATTCTGGGGGCGAGGCCCACATTAGCATCAGTATCAGCAGTGCGGGTATGGCATTCCGGGGGCGAGGCCCACATTAGCATCAGTATCAGCATTACCGGGTATGGCATTCTGGGGGCGAGGCCCACATTGGTTCACTATCAGTTTGCTGGGTATGGAATTCTGGGGGCGAGGACGACATTACATCAGATCAGTTTAGTCTACGAATGGACACGCCGAGAATGGAAAGCCCAGAATGGCACTCCGAGAATGGAGATATACGCCGAGAATGGCACACCGGGAATGACACTCCGAGAATGGAGATGTAGTCCGGGAATGGACAAGTCCAGAAATGAGCACGCCGGGAATGGCACTCCGAGAATGGAGATCGGTTCGGGAATGGACCACAACACGGTGACAGTCCGGGAATGGACAGCTCGGGAATGAGCACACCGGGAATGGCACTCACGAGAATGGAGATATGTCCGAGAATGGACAACTCAGGAATGAGCACGCCGGGAATGGCAGTCCGACAATGGAGATATAGTCTATGAATGGACAGTCCGGGAATAGACAGCTCGGGAATGAGCATGCCGGGAATGGCACTCCGGGAATGGAGATCGGTTCGGGAATGGACCACAACATGGTGACGGTTTGGGAATGGACCACATCACATCAACGATTCGGGAAGAAGACCCACAACTCAGGGAATAGAACCCTCAACTCCAATAGGGAACAAGACCCATGGGAACAAGACCCACAATGTAGGGAACAAGACCCTCAACTCAATTCAGGGAAGAAGACCCTTATCTCAACTCAAATCGGGAACAAGACCCACAGTTCAGGGAAGAAGACCCTTATCTCAACTCAAATCGGGAACAAGACCCACAGTTCAGGGAAGAAGACCCTTATCTCAACTCAAATCGGGAACTGTTGGATAATATGACCCATAGCGTCACTATTTGCACAGATCATTGTGTTGTTGTAGCAAATTAACTATGTAATAAGGAAATTGCACTCTCATTATTTGTGATTAGATCACCATAGATATATAAATGAAGAGAGGTCCCTATGATTAGTTCCTGGATTGAGATGATATGAGACAGTATCAGTCCATGAAGGATTAATCATTAAATATCCCTAGCCGTAGTATTATCGAGACTGGACATCGATAATGTGGAATAGGCTAGTATTGCACTTGTGCGCGTTGTGAGGGCACAAAGGTATAGTTCTCATATATATAAGTGTTGGAGACTTATGCAAGTGCGATAGGAGGTCGTGTTTCACCGATGGTACGGGAAACAGCTTCGCTCTGGATAGACCCTTCGGAATCCCATTGGTATTATGACTAGGTGTCTATGGGAGGCCGAAATCAAGGTAGGTGTGTATAGTCTTAACCTGAGACTTGCATCGCTAATACTTACGATAATCGATAAACTTTGGTCTTGGTGGTAGGGGGCTTTGACCGGTTCTGTGTACACCACTTCTGGGTTTTTCAGAGAGTCATAGAGTATTGGGTGTGATGTCAAGACGGAAGTGTCACTTCAGTCATATTGGAGATGATGTCACGCAGGATACGGTATTAGTGCTCTTAAGTGATGCGCATCCAATCGTGATATTATGACCAGGTCATGAACATCCGATTATAGAGACTAGTTACCAGACATCCGATATGTGCTTCGGACGGGGTAGACATTTATCCAGCCCCAGCCCTAGCACGTGACTATCCGATACTGGGCCGATACGCACAATACATTAGTATACTACGCTTGATATAGATCTGAATATTCTTAAAAGGATAATTCCGGAGAATTGGGATGACTTGGTGCTTTGCTAGGAGTTGACCTTGTCTCGTAAATCGGTAGAACGTAGTACTTGGTACGTACGTGATTCGGATACTCCGACGACCGTATTTACTACCAACTTATCCGGGGATCTCATGGGTCGCTTCCCGATAATACACCGATGACGCATAACTCACACTCATTAATAATCTGGGATTATACAGAAGAAAGAGAAAATTAATCTAGGATTAATTACGGAGATATTTTATCTAGGATAAAATATCATCTAGAGAGAGATAACGATTAATTTGGAATTAATCGGTAAATTAATATATTCGATATATTAAACGAAATTAGATTTCGACGCGGAATTAAAATTAGATTTTAATTCGGGCGAACGAATTAATTTAGAATTAATTCGTTAGCGACGTGAATAGTGAAATCGCTAGGCGTAATCATTTAATTACGACGCGACGAAAAATTGTTAATTTGGAATTAGCGAACCCGAGCCCGAGTGTGATTGCGAGCACATTCGTATTTCGAATTCGAGTGCGGCAACGCAAGTCACATCAAGCGTCAAATCAATCGTCACATCAAGCGTCAAATCAAATGTCACTTTGAGTGATGTGATTGATTGATGTGATTGATTGATTGAAAAGACTTGACACATGACATAAAGTAGATTTGACTTGAATGACATGTGAATAGTTGATGTGTGTAGGTGGAATAGTGTTTGGAGGGAAATATTTATTTTTTGATTTTAATTAATCAAATGGTAAATGTTTTTAATATATATTTTATGGAAAAATATATAAAGCTTTTTGGAAAAGCTTTTACCATTCTATCATCACTTTCACCTCTCCTTCTCTCTCACTCATCTCACGCCCATTTGGGCCATTTTTCTTTTCTGCAACAGCTCAAAACCGTGAGCTTTAGGGAAGCAAATGAGTGATTTTCATTTGATGAAATCAAGTGCTAGCACACTTGCGACACTTGCGAAGGTGTTAGGGAGGTTCACCCATGAGGCGGGACTCATCCGACGGAGTTTGGAGCTTCGTTTTGAGACCCGAAACTGCCAAGACAGTGAGCATGGACTGCTACAGTAGGCGCACCAAGGCAGTGAGCTTTTGGCTTCGAATCGTCTCCAAATCGACTCAACCGATCGATGTGAGTATTCCGCTACCTCCGTTGATGTATTCACGCATTATTTCATGCATTGATTTGATCTTGGGACCTTAGAAAAACTCAACAATGACATCTAGAGCTAAGGTTGCAAGCATGAAATTTTAGGGATTTAAAATTTGGGTAAATATGATTTGAGCATGATTTGAATAAATTGTTTGTTTGAGTATGCTTATAACATGTTTAATTGCATATTGGTTGGATCAATTTGTTGAAAATTCATTTGGAATAATTTTCCCCAATTTATTCACCTTGGCCGAATGTATGTGAGGATTTTGGATTCTTGGAATTTTGATTTTTTGATTCATTTGATGAGTTAGAATCGATTAGGTTGACGTTAATTTGAATCGAATTGGATTGGATTTCGAATTGGAAAAAAACCCCAAAATCTTTAGTTTGGCCGCGAATGGTGTATATGCCCTAATGTCTTGGATTTTTGATTTTGTGACATTGGATGTGTGTGAAATCATTTAGGATGGTGATTTGATGTCGATTGTAGGTTCGATGGATCGAAACCGAATCGGACATAAAATCCCTCTTTTAGCCGAGACCTTTAAGCATGTAAAGGGTTTGATTTTTCAATTTGTGTGTTTGACATATGATAATGAAATGAGCATGATTAATTGGACTAATTTGGTGTTTTAGAAATGTTGATTTAGGTCATTGAGCATGTAATGCACTTTAGGTAATTAAGTTGCGGAATTGGATTCAGTAATTTTAGTTATTTAGGCTTTAAATTGGATTTGGGTTTCTAATGTTGTAATTGGGCCTATTGGGCTTGATTTATCAAGTTGGGTTTAGGCCAAATGGATTGGATCCAATTGGGCCCAAAACCTTAACCATAAAGCCCAAATGCGACTTAATGAACCTTTAAAGTTTAATTGGGCCTAATGGGCCAAGATTGATTTATGGGCTTATGGGGTAAATCCCGGATTGGACTTTGGTTATCGGTTTGACCCGAGTTGTTGACCAAAAGTCCACGCTTAAGAAATCAATCAAAAGCCCATTGGACTTTAATTGAATTGACGTTGGACGTTAATCGGTCTTTGAGACACGTTACGATTAGATTTGGAATTTAAATCGTAAAAGGTTTATTAAATAAAAGTGTAATATTTAATTTGGAATTGAATAGTGAATTAGTATTAAATGCATGTTAAATTAGATTTAATGATGTAGTTTAATTTAATTCATGAATTCGTACTTTAAGTACTTATTCGCAAAAATGAGTTTGACTCGATCAAAATCAAATCGTTGTTTGAACATTGGATGATCACTTAATTATCAGATTAATTAATTTGATTAGATTGATTGATAGCATGCTTATGTGTGTGAATACATGGTTGTGTTGAATGAATAATGTATATCGGATGGATATTAGATGGGTGGGCAATTTTAGAAATGTTGTAATAAATTCGATTTATTAAATTGGACCTGCGTGTCCAGCCTTATCACCTTTTTCTCTTATATTCTCTTCTCACCTATTCCCCTCTATGTATATGAGGTTTCTTTAGAAGTGTATTGTAACGGGTGAGAGTAGTCAAGTACAAGTGCTAGCTTGAGTGAGAAAGGGAGAGATTTGATCTAGGATCAATGTGTAAAGTATCCATCCGCATATCATTATTATTTTATTTCATACTCGCTTATTATGTATTTAGAATGCATGTTTAAGGGTGTATGATGATGAGACCTAACAAAGATAATTAAATTGGTAGCCAATTTGCACGCGAAAAACCCTCATTTTATATTAAGCGATTATCCTTCCATTGAATGATTCTTGTTCAAGATCCGATTGGCATTGGTTTGTTGGCCAAAGTCAAGACCTTGTCAATTGGATGTATTGAATCATGAGAGTTTTGTTCCACATCGGTGTCTAGTCCAAGTTGTGATTGTTGGCCAAAGTCAAGATCACTCTTGTCCAAAGACATTGATTACGAAACTTTCCTTGTCAATGGGTCCCGCTTAACTGGAGTCATTAGGTTTGTTGTGCCAAAGCCAAGGCCTAGATGATTCGGAGGATAAGGTTAGGAAAATGTATTAGATACATTGGCATAAGTAATATTGTTTAGGACTTGGATGTCCACCTAACCGGAACTGGGATGGAATGGATTGGATCCAATTGATCTGTGAGATCTACCTGGTTTTAACCAAAGTCAAGGTTGTATGTTATTTAACAGGATCCCAGCCCACTAGGAAACACGGTTTCCCGAGTACTCCACAGAGGGTTAGAGGCTCGACGAAAAATAGTGGGAGGCAAGTATTGAATTTGCAACATTCGTTCAATTACTCGCTAAACACGCTCATTTATATTTTTCTCGTCACATTAATCAAAAGTATTAGTGTGGACTAATATTTTACGTTGTTTTAAAAAATTTATATAGTTGGACTATATACAAACTCATTCAATATATAGTTGATTTTTATATTAGATTATAGTAATCAATATAATTGAATTAAAATGATAGTTGATTTTTAATTGGATTATAGTAATCAATATTAAAATTATAGTTGATTAAATAATTGGGTTATTGTAATCATTATAATATAATAGTACCTTATTAAATTGATTAAATAGTTGGACTATTGAAATCAAGAAAGAATTGGAAAGTTGAATTTATTTAAAATATATAATCCTTGGATTAAATGTTTTAAATGATTTAATTTTCAATTGGGAATTAATAATAGGTTAATTTATTGTTAAAAAATAACTTTATAACTGAGCCCATAATTAAGCAAATAGTAGAGCATAAAATCTTTGGAAGATTTATGTGATGATGACTTTAGTGCTTAATTAATATACTTATAATAAATCTATCTTTAGATTTAAAAGTATTAAAATTGCAATTAATAATTCTTGGAGAATTAATTGACTATTCTAGTGGAGAAAAGTCAAAGTTTGCAATTGGGCATGTAGCACAAGGTGCACATCGTTTCGATATTCCGAAACCCAAGGCTTGGCCAAAGGTTTGTGAAATATTGAAAAAGATAATTGACATATCCCAAAGTGACTACCATTTGGATATGGAAGACACGAAGGAATTAAAGAAAGGGCGAGGCTCTAACTTTAAAAATTATTTGTCAAAGTTATGTTCACTACTAGTATTGAAATTGGATTTTAAATACTTAGTGTGATACATAAAATATATGTATTGATGTTCGGAATCCACTTTGAGCTGGATACTGACTTCAAGCCGAGATTACTCTGCGAATCGGAAACGGGACGAAAGTCGCTGTTTCGACCGTAGATACCTAAGTTTAGGAACTACCCTTTGGGTATGTACTTAAATTAGGAACTGTTATAATGTAACTAGTTTGACTAGAGACATTATCTCTATATCAGCGTTTAATCCGTTGCGGATAAAACCTTTATATTATAGAACACTTAGTGTTTTATTATATAAAGATGATAGTGAGATAAACACATTAGATGTGAATAACAGAATTTATATTTTGAATATAAATAAAATCTCAAACATATAAAATGACAAATAAATAGCTCAAATTGATTTGATCAATAGAGACTTATTTGTGGCATTGTTGTCTGGACACAATTAAACAAGACTCGTATATCCACACTTTTGAAGAGTGGGTACTAGGACTGATTTGACTATTCAAATAAGGTCTACGAATCTAGTTTATTAGGTTAAATACCTAAAATACTATTTACTTGGTAATAGTAAAAGGGCCACCGATCTGTTAGCCCTATTCATGGTGAAGTTAGTGGCCCATATCTAGCTAGGCTAGATGTGAACATGAATATTTCGTGACCTTAACGAATGTGGCATACGTTATGGTTATGTGTTTCTTTGAAGAACACAGATCGGAAACTTTTAAAGTTTCGACACGAAGTAAATTAACAGATCGGCTATAGTATTATTCCGTCACGGTAAGGCCGTATAATAGAAAATACTTAAACAGTAAGTTTCAAATGTACATGAAAGAGTACGGTATTCTTTCATATGAGGACTCCTTTCGAGATACGTCAGTTAGACGGGTGTGTCTCAACTAAAACCGAATTTTGTTGGACATGATAAGGTTTATCACGAGTCGCTCTGAGCTACTATTTCCTTCAATGGGACTATTAACAGTGCAAAACTTATTTAGAATAAGGTTCCATATAAATCTGTTTGACAGATATTATATAGGATATGAGCAGGAAAGAAACAGGGTTTCTCATTCCTGATAATTTGGGTATGCCAGACATAACGTTTGGATGATACCAAACTATAAGACCCAAATTGGATAAGTGCCATATAGGTTATCCTAAGGGAAACCTTAAGTATAGTACTTATAAATCCCACATGAGAACAATGTAATTGTTGCTCACCATGCGGTTTTCCTGAGAGGAATACCGATATGCAGTGGTCAGTGGGAGGATAGTGATACTCGATGAAAATCGGAGTAACACTGTTCAAGGCACGAAGTCCTTAATGGAACACAAATAGTTCATCTATGATGAATCTATACCATTAATCTTCAAATACACAAGAAACTAGTAGATCGGATAGAGTCAGAAAACAACCTAGGGTATGGGTTTCTGATCTAACCTCATAAAGATGTCAATCTTATGGAGGGTTACCATCCGACTATGTTTTAAGGAAGTGATACGAGGTATCGACTCCACGTTATGGCAAAGTGCCATGAGTCCGAAATGGATTCCATGTATGACAACTATTTTGGATACTAGTTGTTGTACCACAAGGCATTGTGCCTATGGTACATTAAACGTCTTCAAGGAAGACATACATGGATGGCAACGTACCAACGTACAAAGCTGGGCTTTTGACGGAAAGGTATCGTTATCAACATTGTGCTAATAACGGTTCGACCTTTTACCTGTTGCCATGGTAAATCCATTTTGAAGATGCTTGAATATAACTGTATATTTCATTTATGAAATGTGTCAGTTATAGATCAAAATCGCTTTCATGAAAATGAAACCTTTTGGAGGATGTTTGCAACATCCTGACTATTTTGTATAACCGACAAACAAGGTTTGCGGGTTATTCGATCCATGTTTGGATCAGTGCAAGCATAAGGTTCTTGGAACTGTCGTTTTGAAATAATCATAATGGTTTATAATTTGACTCAAAACGAAATAATTCTTGTGTATATAAGGAGGTTAGTGGGAGAGCGCACTGACAGTGAAATTCCCATAAAGCAATTGGTGAAAGCTTGGCTTTCATAGATATTCTTTCAATAGAAATTCTCCGTAGGATTCTGGGGAGTAACAACCTTTATTCAAGGAATAAAGATCTACTGGAATAGATTTGGAGTTGTTAACACTCTCTGGGAAATGGTACATTTAAAATGTACTTGTATTGGTGTCTCATACGCTTTGAGCATATGGAGTCACAATCGGGTCAATCCTAGTGATAGTCACTAAATTGAAATTAAGAACATCTGTTAGTATCTTAGAGAACTAAAGATGCTGTCTTAAACTATGGAGAAGGAGAACTTGAAGTGACTGGGATCACCGCTGCAAGTTTCCAAACTATTAAATACTACGGTACTATAAAGTTTGAATAACGGGACAGTGAGCTGGAAATCTTCCAAGCAAGATAACTGTTGCCGAATAAACAACAAATGCGGATTATTGCTGCAGCTGAGGCAGCAAAAGAAGCCATTTGGATCAAACATAAATCTAATTAGATTAGATATAGTTCTGTTAGCAGCTGAACTAGGCGTCAGCACAAGCTAAGGAATTAAAGGTCTCATCGACGATCCAGATATATACTTCTATATCATCTATTCGTTCGGATCTACATCGTGGCGATGTGATGATGTGATGAATTGTAAAATCGCGTCAGACGATAATCAAACAAATCCGCTGACGAAAACCTTTCCTCATCAATTTGAGCGAACCTTACATAGTTCAAGTGTTGGAACACTTGAGTGACTCGCTACGTGCCAAGTGGGAGATTGTTGGATAATATGACACTTAGCGTCACTATTTGCACAGATCATTGTGTTGTTGTAGCAAATTAACTATGTAATAAGGAAATTGCACTCTCATCATTTGTGATTAGATCACCATAGATATATAAATGAAGAGAGGTCCCTATGTATGATAGTTCCTGGATTGAGATGATATGAGACAGTATCAGTCCACGAAGGATTAATCATTAAATATCCCTAGCCGTAGTATTATCGAGACTGGACATCGATAATGCGGAATAGGCTAGTATTGCACTTGTGCACGTTGTGAGGGCACAACGCATGTTCTCATATTCTCATATATATAAGTGTTGGAGACTTATGCAAGTGCGATAGGAGGTCGTGTTTCACCGATGGTACGGGAAACAGCTTCGCTCTGGATAGACCATTCGGAATCCCATTGGTATTATGACTAGGTGTCTATGGGAGGCCGAAATCAAGGTAGATGTGTATAGTCTTAACCTGAGACTTGCATCGCTAATACTTACGATAATCGATAAACTTTGGTTTTGGTGGTGGGGGCTTTGGCCGGTTCTGTTGTACACTACTTCTGGGTTTATCAGAGAGTCGTAGAGTATTGGGTGTGATGTCAAGACGGAAGTGTCACTCAGTCATATTGGAGATGATGTCACGCAGGATACGGTATTAGTGCTCTTAAGTGATGCGCATCCAATCGTGATATTATGACCAGGTCATGAATATTCGATTATAGAGACTAGTTACCAGACATCCGATATGTGCTTCGGACGGGGGGTAGACACTTATCCAGCCCCAGCCCTAGCACGTGACTATCCGATACTGGGCCGATAAGCACAATACATTAGTATACTACGCTTGATATAGATCTGAATATTCTTAAAAGGATAATTCCGGAGGAGGAGAATTGGATGACTTGGTGCTTTGCTAGGAGTTGACCTTGTCTCGTAAATCGGTAGACGTAGTACTTGGTACGTACGTGATTCGGATACTCCGACGACCGTATTTACTACCAACTTATCCGGGGATCTCATGGGTCGCTTCCCGATAATACACCGATGACGCATAACTCGCACTCATTAATAATCTGGGATTATACAGAAGAAAGAGAGAAAATTAATCTAGGATTAATTACGGAGATATTTTATCTAGGATAAAATATCATCTAGAGAGAGATAACGATTAATTTGGAATTAATCGGTAAATTAATATATTCGATATATTAAACGAAATTAGATTTCGACGCGGAATTAAAATTAGATTTTAATTCGGGCGAACGAATTAATTTAGAATTAATTCGTTAGCGACGTGAATAGTGAAATCGCTAGGCGTAATCATTTAATTACGACGCGACGGAAAAATTGTTAATTTGGAATTAGCGAACCCGAGCCCGAGAGTGTGATTGCGAGCACATTCGTATTTCGAATTCGAGTGCGGCAACGCCACATCAAGCGTCAAATCAATCGTCACATCAAGCGTCAAATCAAATGTCACTTTGAGTGATGTGATTGATTGATGTGATTGATTGATTGAAAAGACTTGACACATGACATAAAGTAGATTTGACTTGAATGACATGTGAATAGTTGATGTGTGTGTGGTGGTGGAATAGTGTTTGGAGGGAAATATTTATTTTTTTGATTTTAATTAATCAAATGGTAATGTAATTTTTAATATATATTTTATGGAAAAATATAAAAGCTTTTGGAAAAGCTTTTACCATTCTATCATCACTTTCACCTCTCCTTCTCTCTCACTCATCTCACGCCCATTTGGGCCATTTTCTTCTTCTGCAACAGCTCAAAACCGTGAGCTTTAGGGAAGCAATGAGTGATTTTCATTTGATGAAATCAAGTGCTAGCACACTTGCGACACTTGCGAAGGTGTAGGGAGGTTCACCCATGAGGCGGGAGGACCATCCGACGGAGTTTGGAGCTTCGTTTTGAGACCCGAAACTGCCAAGACAGTGAGCATGGACTGCTACAGTAGGCGCACCAAGGCAGTGAGCTTTTGGCTTCGAATCGTCTCCAAATCGACTCAACCGATCGATGTGAGTATTCCGCTACCTCCGTTGATGTATTCACGCATTATTTCATGCATTGATTTGATCTTGGGACCTTAGAAAAACTCAACAGGAATAAGACCCGCAAGTCAGGGAATAAGACCTTCAACTCAACTCAGATCGGGAACAAGACCCACAATTCAGGGAACAAGACCCTCATATCTACTCAATTCAGGGAACAAGACCCTCGACTCAACTCAGATCGGGAACAAGACCCATGGGAACAAGACCCACAATTCAGGGAATAAAACCCTCATATCTACTCAATTCAGGGAACAAGACCGTCAACTTAACTCAGATCGGGAACAAGACCCACAGCACAACAAACTCATATTGGGAACAAGACCCACAGCACAACTCAACTCAGATTAGACTATGTGGACTACCGAGGACTACCGTGGATTATGTGGACTACCGTGGACTATTATGGAGTATGTGGATTATGTGGACTATGTGGACTACCGTGGACTACCGTGGATTATGTGGACTACCAAGGACTATCGAGGACTACCGTGGATTATGTGGACTACCGAGGACTATCGAGGACTACCGTGGATTATGTGGACTAGCGTGGACTACAGTGGACTATTGTGGAGTATGTGGATTATGTTGACTATGTGGACTACCGTGGACTATTGTGGAGTATGTGGATTATGTGGACTATGTGGACTACCGTGGACTATTGTGGAGTATGTGGATTATGTGGACTATGTGGACTACCGTGGATTATATGTACTACCGAGGACTATCGTGGACTACCGTGGATCATGTGGAGTATGGGGAGCATGTGGACTATGTGGACTACCGTTGAGTATGTGGACTATCGTGGACTATCGAGGAGTATGTGGACTATTGTGGACTACCGCGACACCCAGATACAGGGTTTAGCACACCAAGTATAGCATTGTGGACTACCGCGACACCCTAGGTACGGGATTTAGCACGCCAGGAATGGCACATCATCAAATCAGTTCGAAGCAATAGGCAAGTCAAGTGGCAGCTGGCGAGCTAGGTAAGTAAAAATGCATTGCACGTACTTTGATAGGATTGTCATTGTCACACACTGCACAAGTCCCATCAAAGTGGGGGCGACTGTAGGCACTGCATTTTTGCATATAGGTCCCGATGATGAGTCTCGTATGGAGACACTACCTCTTTAGTAGTGAAAGTCGCGGGAATCGGACGTCGGAAGGAAAGGGTCAAGAATTGACACATTGTTGGATTTAACTCGCTGGAGCAGCTTCGGGTTCGCTTGTTGGACCTCCGTTTTAAAACACATCCCTAGCTCAAACCCATTAAATCACATCCAAATTAAATAAATAAAATATTAAAATACACCTCACAAATTAAATAATTAAAACCAATTAAATTAAACTTAAATTAAATTAAATCACCTACCAATTTAAGATAAAACACATTCCTAATTTAATTAAATCACCTACCAATTTAAATAAATCATATCCTTAATTAAAAAGAACAAATCAAATTAATTCCCCTAATTAAAGATTTTCTCTATCACATACTAAATTAAAAATATCTCCTAATTAATACACAAATTTGATTCCTTCTCCAACACGGTAAACCCCCTCCATTGGCCTGTAAAAAGAACCATTCACCCCTTACCAAAACCTGGCAGTTTCACAAAAAAAAAAAAACACACAAAATAATAACCCTAAACACATGAACAAAAGGACAACTCATTCTTTCTCCCTCAACCAGCCAGTAAAACCCTAAACAAGACACGCACAGCCTTGGTCTCTCTCACCACTCACGCATCAGCCCATTCACGCCCTCTCTCTCCTTATCTCCCTCTTCTCAAATCCCATGTAAAGCCTTCAACACTCCAACACCTCATGAACAAAGTTAAAGACGCATGAAAAGCAACAGGCACAAACACCACTCAACAGCCCTTCCATCCAACTGACCATGCACAACAGCCCTAAACCCCAGTGAAAATCGAGAAGCCAAACTTGAGAGATGCACCCACCACCAGAATAATAAAATAACCTTTAAATCGACAAAGCACAAACCAGAAACTATTAAACAATCAGGACACAAACCCTAACGACCCCATGTCTCTCTCTGTCTCACTCGTTACCCAGACTGACCTTGAACAAGCCAGCAAAGACAAGCACAATAGAACCCTTCAGACAGCCTTCGCCAATGACCAAAAAGATGCCATAGCCACACCCTAGCATCTCGGTAAAACACAAAGACTCACTCTCGGTGGAACCCTCCAAAAATCAGAAACGGTAACCTTTGCTGCTCATGCCTCACGCCCACGATCTAGCCACGCACTGCAACGCCCCATGCACACGTTCAAAACCGCACCTCACTCTCAGCACAAACCTTCAAAGCCGTGAATCCTTCCTTCCAACAAACTGCCCTCCACGCACATAAAGCCACGCCAAAAACAACCTCAACTTCATGCATTACCCTTTAAACAACCTGCCCATCCCTTCAATTCATGTCCCACATCGCATAACCCTTGCTTCAAACAGCCCACTAACCAAACTACTGACTTCACACCTGGCCACACAACTCTCAAAGCCCCCACTCATGTTACTAGCACCCACAACAACACGTAAGCCATTCAGCCTCCACTAACGTACCCTTCACAAACTGCCAACACCTAGCCCACTAACCTGACCAAACTCACTCACGCAAAACTGCCTACTCCACACGCCCTTCAATTCAACGCACCAGCCTCCACTCACTAGCCCTCTAACCTGTCAACAAAATCAACGCCACATAGCCTCCATCCAGTAAACTTCACGCACATAACCTCCTCCACAAACAGCCCAACTCCACGCACAAATCACACTAAAAAACTACTAACCATTACCGAATTCTGACCACCGAAAATCGGTCCCAAATAGCCCCGTTCACTGCATAAAACTTCATGCAAATAAAGCCCCAAAAAACAGCCGCCTAAACCATCCAGAAAAGTGCCAAAAATAGTCCAGAAATCTGCATCCTTACCATCGAAAATCGTGACCAGAAATAGTAGCGAAACAGAGTGAAAACAGCAGCCTAAACAGCAAAACAACGAGGAAAAATGTTGAGTTCGTGAATTGGAAAAGTAGTGGATCATTCACCATTCCAACGGATGCGTAACGCGCTTTCGAGAGACGACAAAAGAGGTTAGAACTGAGGGCACCCTTGTATTCATTACCTTTCGTTTATCTTTATTTATTTTAATATTTTATATCGTATGAGAGTCGTTTGAGGCATGATGTGATTGTTGGATGATCGGGATATATGTTCCCCTTTTGTGGTATATCGGATGGAAACCCGGACATAAATTCCGTAGCCGATTCTGAATGGACCGTAGTATGGTCTGCACTCGGGATATAACGCCACGTACCACTTAAGATACACGTATCTCGTCTCATCCAAATTTGTATTTGAGCATGTCATGGTTCTAGGTCGTTTATTTATTATTTTAAGCATGATTTAATTTAGTTTGTTATTTATTTTTAAAGCATATTTATGTTATTCTTTATGCATGTTATTAGTTTACGTTATGTTTGAATAGTGATTTATATATGTTGATTTTATGGTTTAATATGCTCTTTGTGTGGAATTGTGTTTGCCGTTTAAAGACTTACATTCAAACATGCAAACTTAGAATAAGATTTATTTAGCGAATGAATGTTAGATCTAAATACCATTGAGCATGATTATTGAGTTGACTCGGTTGATTTATTACACAAATTATATCATCACAAGTGGCATAAGTAAGGGACCATTCCGAACCCAACGGTTTGAGGTCTTCCCTTGCGAGGGGTGAGTGCGACCTTAAATCTTTGTCCCGGTTCACACCGGGTGGCGACTCCATTATTCTCCGGTTTAGTTCCCCGCGGACTACTCTGCACTCTCAACTAGGCCGCGAGCCTAGAACAGCATGCGTCGCCCAAGTTCTGTGTCCTAGACGTAGGACTAACGGATCCTATCTTGATACGCACTGGATATCATGAGCATCAGTCCACACCAATAAATAGGCGGAGGTCTGATCATGAATAGATCATTGACGTGACTGCCATCAAAGTGTGGAGGATAACTCATATATCCTAATGTAGTGTCTCAAGTCGGAGGACCACTATACTCGCTCAACTCGAGAAGGTTCCTATTGACGTTGGTGTACTATCTATTAGAAAACCTTCACTGAGACGTTCTGTGTCTTATCAAATAAACACCTACATGTCTATACGAGTCTCCCGAGACTCATGGTTCATTGGGATAAACTATCGGACCAAGTCATAATATACGACATGTACTGGTCTCAGCGGATATTATTAACTGACCCGTGTTAGTAAATCTTGACCAGGAACTTTATTTAAGGACATACGTCTTATAGTGCACTTCCCAATGTCAATTACAAACTACGTTGTAACTACACACTATATTGTAAATCCTAGGATCTTTGTCTAATATACACGTATCACTAAACTAGATTCAGTTTTGATCTAATCGTAATTAGATATCTAATCGTAATTAGTAATATTATGGAAAATTGAATTGTTCGTATTTATGAATCAGACATAAATACGATTCAGATTGGCAGTCCGAGCACCAACCCTAACAAGGTCAAAGTAAAAGACAACTTGTTCATAACATAATTGCTTTTAAACTACAGGAAATTTTTTAGAAAAGTCTCAATGATCATGGTCCCCTGGCTATGCTCATCAATACAAGCTCTATGCGTTTCGATCGTCTTGAGAAAAGTCATCATCCTTAACATGTTGGTATGGTTGGTTTTAGCCTGTTTGATGTTAAATAGAAAGGAATCTTATTAATTCGATTTGATGATATTTCAATGAAATAAGAGAAAGATGACTATAACAAGTGTTCCAACTTAACAGATACAGAATGAATAAGATGGTTGAAGGATAGTTAGGTAATACAATATAAGGATGGAGAGTTTTGGTAAGGTTGTTGTTGATAAGAAACTTGACACGTGATGAAATGCTTGTAATGTATATACTAAATGGAAATAAAGTATGGGTTTGATTAGATAAAAGGATGGATGAAAGAGTAATGTGTCTCTGTAGTGGATAAGAATTGTACAGCTAATTTAGAATTTGTGATTATTTGTATGATATACATGTGAGTTGTGGACAACTTGATAATTAATGAGGTAAATGTAATTACATGATTACAGTAAAAGTTAAGTTAAGAAAACTTAATGGAACGGAAATTATAAGCTATTGAGTGTTTATGTTGTAGTTAGGGCATGACTACTTACTGAGTCATCACGACTCACACCATTTCCGTTGTTAGTTTTGCAGGTCTATAGCAGTCTTTTATAACTTGCAGTTTTTGGAGAAGGCTTTGAAGACAGTGGATCGCCCCAATTGCAGTCAAGAGAGTCCTGGGTCAAGTTGTGGGTCCTCACGACCCTTTTGTATTGTATTATACATTTGTATCATTTAAGTAAGAATCAATTGTAATTGTGTAGTTGTTGTTTTGAGTTCTGGCCGGAGGCCAAGTAATTGTTTTTGTTCTTTGAGTTCAGGCCTGAGGCCTTGATGTTGTGTTTCCGGCCTGAGGCCGTATTGGTTGTGTTCTTGTTGTTTTTGGATGCTGGCTACAGGCCAGGTTGCATGATGTTACGAATACATCATGCCGAAATTTCGTTAGATTCAGAGGCTTATGGAGATGGGTTTAGCCTGTCTCATGCCGGTAGCATCCTGGCCTAGGCGGGATATTACAAAAATACGCCAAAGACATCCATTGGTCTTCAAGTCTCGCTCCATGGAGTGATGTTGAGTCATTTGCGAAATCAGCATGTTTTTAGTCATCACAACATCAGCTCTCCAAGTTAGATAGAATTACAACTTGAACTTATTACATAGGAAATAAACTTACAACACTTGAAAGAATATGGCCTTACATCCACAATACTAAAAATAAAATCCAGAAAAACTTAATGATCAATGCAATACATTCATCACGTGAATCTAAAACATTCATCACATAAACATTAAATTGTGCCTACTCATCACAACATGCATACTAACATTTTATATATCATATAAACTATTAAAACATAAACTTTTAATTTAAAAAGAGAAGGGTTAATAATATTTTGTTGGGGTTGGTGCTCAGAGCGCCAATTCCCGATTGTATTTCTTTGAGAATACTTCTGTAAAATATTATTATCATTAATAATATATGCAGTTTCTATAATATAATCTATCTTTTTATATGGTAAAGACGTAATGACCCTAGAATGATTAGTCATGATACAGTTGCAAAAGCGTCGCAATGGACATTGAGTAGTATCATGACGTTGTCATTCTCAGACAGTTCCTGGTCAAGTTTTACACACTTGGTCAGTACAGTAAATCTGTTGAGACCGGTACATGTCGTATACTGGAATATATGATTCCAATGGTTTCTCAATGAACCATAAGTCTTGGAGACTAGTATAGACGTGTAGGTGTTTATAGCGGGTAAACACTGAAGGACTCACCGAAGATTCTTAATGGATGGTACATCAGCGTCAATAGGAATCTTCTTGGGTTGAGTAGCACTTGTGATTCTTAGACTCGAGATGCCATTGTGGGCACATGAGACATCTTCTACACTTCGATGGCAGTCACATCACCGATCTATTAAGATCCGACCTCCGCCTGTTCGTTGGGTGTAGATAGATCCTCATGGTGTCCTATGTGTATCAAGATAGGATTCGTCAGTTCTGTGTACCAGAGCATAGGTAGTCCATATGATTAGTAATCAGATAAAACCATGGGCCCGTGGTAAAGTTTAGAAGCTATATCCGGATACCTGTGACGGAGGAATTATACATTTTCCATGACCTCGACCTGTATGATTCAGTAAGTTTATCTGTGATCGTCATAATTTACGGGTGGATAAATTATGGACACGAAATTGGATTTCATGACGGATATGCCTGAATCTAGAGAGTCTTAATAATGAAATAAACTCGTAGAGCACTAGAGCAACATTAATAAATAATATTGATTGTTTATAAAGTCATTTAAAGGTTAAACGCAAATTACATGTGTAGGGACCCGATTGTCATTTACTTAATTATTGTGTATTTAAATTTACATTTAATGCTTGATTAATTTAAATACACATTAATAATTGTCAAATTGAGATATTTGACTTTATTCATAAATGAATAATGTATTTATATTAATGTAAATAAAATACATATATTTAATATATTTGTATTTAATTAATTAATTAATTATTTAATTGTTAAATGATTAAAATAATTAAAATATAAATATCTTAAGATTTAGATATTTGTATTAAATGATTGAGTTGCCTTCGTTGACTTAATTAAATATCTAATAAAGTGTTATTTAGATATTTATGCAAGTTGATCAAATTAAAGTGAAATGAAATTGAAATTAATAAACTTGTAATTGCCTTAATGATTTTCAGCCAAGGCATGCTTCATACAAGTATATATTGTTTTTTATTTCATTTCATCATCAACCTAATACACTTTACTAACCATTGAAGAAGCCAAAGGAAACTTGAGAAAAGAAAGACAAAATCAAGAAAGCTTGGATTTTTAGTAAGTTTCTTGAACTTGCTATTAGTAAGGAAATTGTTCCTTAGGTTCTAGGCTTTAATATATGATATTCTTAGGTTATTTCTTTCTTTGTTCCTTGTGGTTTTTGTTGATGGAAGTTTTGATGGAGGTGTAAAGCATGTGTGATGAAGGAAGTGTATGCTATTGTAGTAATAAGCTTTCTTTTTAGGTTTTGGAAACCATGTTGCTAATCTAGAGTTGTTGACCCACTCTTAGATGACCTAGATTTGATCTTGAGTTGTTTCATTGTGTTGAGACTTGGATTGGATGTGAGAATGATGATTGAAGTAATGATTTAATGTATTTGGTCTAATTTGTCCAATTTGTGGAATTGAAATTAAAAAAATTAGGGTTCATGACCAATTCCAATTTGGGGCTTTTCATATATGTTGTGCATTTTGATGTTTATATGATACATATAAAGTTTCATGTTGATTGGATACATTTGGATGTGTTTTGAAGCATGAAATGACAAAATGCACATTTTGGCACCTTAGAAGTGCATTCGGCCTTGGTGAAGGAATTTGGGATTTTTGGTGCTTTTTGTGTTTTGATGTTTTGGACATGCTAAGTTCATCTTAGAAATGATTTAGAATCATTCAAAATTGATTTGATCAATTTCGGACTAAAATGGACAAAGTACCAATATAATGGTAATTCGGTAAATTCACTTGAATATGATTCATTTGAATTTTATTTCATAATTTGATTATTGGAAAATTAAATAAATATGTTTATTTATTAATCCGAGAAAAAGTTTTGAAATCTGAAAATCGGATTTTCACCGCTTCCGCTGCGTTACCGGATTCTGCCCCTAGAAAACCCCTACAAAATGGTATCAGAGCGAGTCTGATTCTAGGCCGCTTAAAATGATTAGCTTTATTTAAATCATGTATTCTTGACTTTATACATGCTTATTAGAAACTGAATCGATTAGATTTAGGATGTATGACACTTAACGGAAAAATCCCTAATTAATAAGATTTTAATGTAATTATGTATTTGATGCATGTTATGTGGTTCGTCTTGTCAATACGGTTTATGAATACTTCTCCGTGACTACATCCGAGACCGTGCCTCTGCAGTGAGGGTGTAGCCGATAGAGATTTATTATACCGGATGTATATCATATACTAGATAAATCAAGCGAAAGCGGAATTCTGAACGTGCCCTAGCTGTCAGGATTACATGAGTAACTTGAGTTTATCATTGACGAGTTAAACCTTGGTACGTCTCTTGTGGGCCTGCCTTCACAGCGACAATGAGAGAAACGAATAGGACCGGAAACTAAGGAGTCACTATTGAGTGATTGACAAATGAGTTGTCTACCTGATGAATATACGTAGGCGAGACCGTGCCTCTGCTGTGAGCTGAAATATATTCACGGGATCCACCTTTCACAATTAGTATTTAATTTAATTATTAAATATTTGTATTATGTTTGGGGATTACAGTATTGCATGATTTAGTGGGAGGGGCATATTAGATTAAAAATCAATGATCTAGTTTATGCTTTTGATATTATATGAAACTACTTAATTTCTGCTAACCGTTTTTCGTGATTTATATGATAGATTTGTGATGGCGGGACAATCCACAAATCAGTTTGCGCGTATGCTTGTTGAGAACAAACTAAAAGGCGCTGAAAACTTTACTGACTGGGAAATAGATTTGAGGATTTTCCTCAATTCCGAAAAGCTGGGTTATATTCTTGAGGGTCCGTTGCCCCTTGCAGTGGGTGCGGATGCTACGAGGAGGAACGCCGAGTTTTTGAAACTTGGAAGGATGATGATTTAAGGATTATTAAACAATACATCCTCAGTTCACTGTCTCCAAAACTCAAGCAACAGTACTATGGTATGGTAGATTCTTATACTATGATGACGCGATTGAGACAATCGTTTGAGAACCAAGAACAAGTGATTGTTAACAAAGTCGCCATGGAACTGTTCCATGCGCGTCTGGGTGAGGGGCAAGCTGTTAGCCCACATGTTCTTCAGATGATCGATTTGATCGATCAATTGAGGCAACATAATCTCATCTTGAATGACATTCTCGGTAGGAGTTTCATTCTTGGTTCACTTCCAGCTTCATTTCGCCAGTTCGTGATGTACTTCAACATGCATGGGACTGTCTGTACCTACTATGAGCTACATAGGATGTTGCTCACGGCAGAAGAGGACCTTAGAAAGGGATTACCGACTCGCCCTCCTAGATCTACTTCTCTTTCTACTTCTTCCCAAGGATTGTCCAAGGGAAAGAACAAGAAAGGCAAGAAGAAGAAGAAGGCTGTTGGTCCTCAACAACATGCAAAGATTGCAAAGCCCAAAAGGGCTTCTGAAGACAAATGCCACCACTGCGGCAAAGTCGGGCACTGGAAGAGGAACTGTCCAGACTACATTGCCCAGATAAGGAGGGAGAGAGCATCAACATCAGGTACATTTATTTTTCCAGTTATTGATATATCTTTGGCTTGTGAAGCCGTTACATCCAACTGGATTTTAGATTCTGCTTGTCCCATTCACATTTGCAATTCGTTGCAGGTGCTGAAGGAAAATAGGAGGCTGAAGCCTGGAGAGATGCAGTTGCGATTCGGAAGTGGAGACTCACTGGATGCAGTTGCAGTGGGAGTATTCGAGATCTCATTGCCGAATGGGACACTTTTGTTAAATGAATGTTATTTTGTGCCTGGAATGTGTAGCTAATATTATATCACTTTATTATGATAAGAATAATATTCAGATCCTTTGTTGTCCAAATAAGCATGGTCATTATACACTGCAAACATCAAATGATATTAAGTTCTGGAATTAATAAACGTAGATTACCTGAAGTTAATAATATTGAACTTTGGTATATGCGGCTGGGTCACATTGGCGTTAAGCGTCTTAACCAATTGGTTAGGAATGGTTTGATACCAGATCTCACCATTGAATCCTATCCAACTTGTGAATCCTGTATTCAAGGTAAAATGACTAAAGCCCCATTTTCTGGTGTTGGGCACCGCGCCACTAACTTACTGGAACTCGTACATTCTGATGTATGTGGTCCACTAAGTCAAACTACTCACAGTGGTTATTCGTACTTCGTTACCTTTACCGATGATCTGTCACGGTACGGTTATGTCTATTTGATGCGACATAAATCGGAAACCTTTGAAAAGTTCAAAGAATTCCGAAATGAAGTAGAAAAACAAACCGGTAAATATATTAAATGCCTTCGATCTGATCGAGGTGGCGAATATATGAGTGGTGAGTTCATGGATTATATGAAGGAGAATGAGATTCTCGTCAATATACTCCTCCAGGTACCCCACAACATAATGGAGTATCTGAGAGGAGAAATCGGACTTTATTGGATATGGTCCGATCAATGTTGATTTTCACAGATTTGTCCTATTATTTATGGGGCTACTCTCTCTTAACCGCCGCACATCTTTTGAATAAGATTCCTTCAAAGGCTGTTCCTACGACACCGTATGAGATATGGTTCGGTAGGAGACCAAATCTTAATTATATTAAGGTTTGGGGTTGTCCTGCCTATGTCAGGGTGACTCAGCAAGATAAGCTTTCGTCTCGAGGGCAAAAGTTTAGGTTTGTTGGATATCCTTCGTATAGGAGGGGATATCTGTTCTATGATACCGAGCATCGAAATGTATTCGTAGCTCGCTTCGCAAAATTTCTAGAAGTAGAATTTTTGTCAGAAGGTGGTGGTAATCACAGACAGGTTGAGCTTGATGAAGTCCAACCTGAAAACAACGAACCAACAGAGGAACCTGAAGTTCAAGTAGATGAAGGACCTTCAATACATACACTCCGTAGGTCGGAAACGGTATCCAGACCTCCTGAACGCTTGTATTTGATACAAGAAAAGAGTCTGGATGTTCTCTTAGTAGAAGAGACAGATCATTTCACCTATAGAGAATCGATGTTGGACATCGACTCCGTGAAATGGCAAAATGTCATGAAATCCGAGATAGACTCAATGCATGAGAATCAAGTTTGGGACTTGGTTCCGCTTCCCGAAAGAATTGTTCCTATCGGTTGTAAATGGGTTTACAAGAGGAAGCGCGGGCCTGACGGTAAGGTTGAAACTTACAAGGCCCGACTGGTAGCAAAAGGTTACACGCAGCGACCTGGCATCGACTACGATGAGACTTTTTTCACCGGTAGCAATGCTTAAGTCTATTCGGATTTCGCTTTCTATAGCTGCGTATCATGACTACGAGATTTGGCAAATGGATGTCAAAATGGCTTTTCTAAACGGATTTCTTGATGAAGAAACCTATATGGAACAACCGGAAGGTTTTGCGTCCAGCGAAAACTCGAGTATGGTATGTAAGCTTAAGAAGTCCATTTATGGGCTTAAACAAGCTTCACGAAGTTGGAATCTTCGATTCGACGAGATTATTAGATCGTCTGGTTTTCTCAAGAATTCAGAAGAATCCTGTGTGTATCAAAAGGCCAGTGGGAGCATGGTCGTATTTTTAGTCCTATATGTTGATGACATCCTAATCATTGGGAATGGTTTAGGATTGTTACAAAGCGTCAAAGCGTACCTCTGTAAGAATTTCTCCATGAAGGACCTGGGAGAAGCTTCCTATGTTTTAGAGATAAAACTCTATAGAGATAGACAAATGAGGCTGATTGGGTTATCCCAATCAACGTACATAGATAAGATCTTGGAACGGTATAATTTTGGTAACTGTAAGACAGCAAACATACCGTTCAAACATGGGATTCATCTTTCAAAGAAGATGTGTCCACAAACAGAAGATGAAGGTTAGAATGTCTAACCAACCTTATGCTCCGTGTTTGGGTAGCATAATGTATGACATGTTATGTACAAGGCCTGATATCAGTTTCGCTGTTAGCGTAACTATCATATATCAGTCCAATCCAGGTAATGACCATTGGATGGCCATTAAACATATCCTTAAGTATCTTAAAGGTACTAAGGATAAGTTAATAATTTATGAGGAAACGAACTGCAAGTTAATGGGTATACAGACTCCGATTTCCAATCGGATCCCGATGATAGAAAGTCTACATCTGGAAGAGTTCCAAACAGGGATCTACAGCTGATTCCACCACTGAGGCGGAATATATTGCAGCTTTTGAAGCCGCAAAAGAGGCTGTGTGGATAAAGAACTTTATCACAGAATTGGGAGTTGTCACAAGTATCGAGAATGCGATTCCATTATACTGTGATAATACTGGAGCCATTGCGCAAGCAAAGAAACCAAGGGCGCATCAGAAGTCGAAGCATGTGGAACGCAAGTACCACATCATTCGAGAGATTTTATCGCGAGGGGATATTGTCATGTGCAAGGTGCCGAGTTAAGATAATGTAGCAGACCCGCTGACGAAGGCCATACCTCCGAAGTTGTTTGATAAACATGTGGAGTCGATGGGTATTAGATACAATCGTTATTGGCACTAGAGTAAGTGGGAGATTTTGTTGGGGTTGGTGCTCAGAGCGCCAATTCCCGATTGTATTTCTTTGAGAATACTTCTGTAAAACATTATTATCATTAATAATATATGCAGTTTCTATAATAAATCTATCTTTTTATATGGTAAAGATGTAATGACCCTAGAATGATTAGTCATGATACAGTTGCAAAAGCGTCACAACGGACATTGAGTAGTATCATGACGTTGTCATTCTCAGACAGTTCCTGGTCACGGTTTACACTACTTGGTCAGTATAGTAAACCCTTTGAGACCGGTACATGTCGTATACTGGAATATATGATTCCAATAGTTTCTCAATGAACCATAAGTCTTGGATACTAGTATAGACGTGTAGGTGTTTATAGCGGATAAACACGGAACGACTCACCGAAGATTCTTAATGGATAGTACACCAACGTCAATAAGAATCTTCTTGGGTTGAGTAGCACTTGTGATTCTTAGACTTGAGATGCCATTGTGGGCACATGAGACATCTTCTACACTTCGATGGCAGTCACGTCACCGATCTATTAAGATCCGACCTCCGCCTGTTCGTTGGGTGTAGATAGATCCTCATGGTGTCCTATGTGTATCAAGATAGGATTCGTCAGTTCTGTGTACCAGAGCATAGGTAGTCCATATGATTAGCAATCAGATAAAACCATGGGCCCGTGGTAAATTTTAGAAGCTAGTTCTAAACATTTTTTTTAGAGATTGCTAATAGAATAGTCGACTGGATAATCCCCATAGAGATTTGATGTTTACATCTATATCTCTGGGATATATCCGGATACCTGTGACGGAGGAATTATACATTTTCCATGACCTCGACCTGTATGATTCAGTAAGTTTATCTCTGATCGTCATAATTACGGGTGGATAAATTATGGACACGAAATTGATTTCATGACGGATATGCCTGAATCTAGAGAGTCTTACTAATGAAATAAACTCGTAGAGCACTAGAGCAACATTAATAAATAATATTGATGTTTATTAAAAGTCGTTTAAAGGTTAAACGCAAATTACATGTGTAGGGACCCGATTGTCATTTACTTAATTATTGTGTATTTAAATTTACATTTAATGCTTGATTAATTTAAATACACATTAATTAATTGTCAAATTGAGATATTTGACTTATATCATAAATGAATATATGTATTTAATATTTAATGTAAATAAAATACATATATTTAATATATTTGTATTTAATTAATTAATTAATTATTTAATTGTTAAATGATTAAAATAATTAAAATATAAATATCTTAAGATTTAGATATTTGTATTAAATGATTGAGTTGCCTTCGTTGACTTAATTAAATATCTAATAAAGTGTTATTTAGATATTTATGCAAGTTGATCAAATTAAAGTGAAATGAAATTGAAATTAATAAACTTGTAATTGCTTAATGATTTCAGCCAAGGCATGCTTCATACAAGTATATATTGTTTTTTATTTCATTTCATCATCAACCTAATACACTTTACTAACCATTGAAGAAGCCAAGGAAACTTGAGAAAGAAAGACAAAATCAAGAAAGCTTGGATTTTTAGTAAGTTTTTTTCTTGAACTTGCTATTAGTAAGGAAATTGTTCCTTAGGTTCTAGGCTTTATATATGATATTCTTAGGTTATTTATTTCTTTGTTCCTTGTGGTTTTTGTTGATGGAAGTTTTGATGGAGGTGTAAAGCATGTGTGATGAAGTAAGTGTATGACTATTGTAGTAATAAGCTTTCTTTTAAGGTTTGGAAACCATGTTGCTAATCTAGAGTTGTTGAACCACTCTTAGATGACCCAGATTTGATCTTGAGTTGTTTCATTGTGTTGAGATTTGGATTGGATGTGAGAATGATGATTGAAGTAATTGATTTAATGTATTTGGTCTAATTTGTGGAAATTGAAAAATTAGGGTTCATGGACAAATTCCAAATTTGGGGCTTTTCATATATGTTATGCATTTTGATGTGTATATGATACATATAAAGTTTCATGTTGATTGGATAACATTTGGATGTGTTTTGAAGCATGAAATGACAAAATACACATTTTGGCACCTTGGAAGTGCATTCGGCCTTGGTGAAGGAATTTGGGATTTTTGGTGCTTTTGGTATTTTGATGTTTTGAACATGCTAAGTTCATCTTAGAAATGATTTAGAATCATTCAAAATTGATTTGATCAATTTCGGACTAAAATGGACAAAGTACCAATATAAGGGTAATTCGGTAAATTCACTTGAATATGATTCATTTGAATTTTATTTCATAATTTGATTATTGGAAAATTAAATAAATATGTTTATTTAATTAATCTGAGAAAAATTTTTGAAATCTGAAAATCATATTTTCACCGCTTCCGCTGCATTACCGGATTCTGCCCCTAGAAAACCCCTACATATTTTCAACCTCGCTCCGATACCAATTGTAAGAAATGCTTTCCTTATGCATAACAGAAACGCCTTCGGCACAGGGATCAACATTGAAATTTTTCTATTCTTTCCTTATGTTATCTGAATCTGATCAGCCCCTGATCTGATGTCTTGCTTATTTTTGATGATGTTCCAGTTTCAGAACATCTCTTGACAAGAGAGCAGTAATGTAGCATTCTGGTTCGTGTGTTTGAACGTATAGCGTTCATGTCTCATTCGTTTTACGTTCGAATAAAACTGGTAGAAGGTTCCCATGCGTAGAGCGTTCAACTTCTCATTCGAATGAGACCTTCCAGTGTGGTTGCATTCGTGATGGGTTCATTTTGGTGTTCGAACATCTGTGCATTTGTGAGTTAAAACTGAATGTTACCAACACTTGAGGATTTATTTTGCTGTATTTTGGATGTGATTCCTTGAGATCCATTGTTATGTATCTACCATTCAATTGTCCGAACTATGTCTTGTTATCAAAAAACTGAAGTGTGGGCTTCACTCTCGAAGTTTATTCTCTAAACTCTTTGAGATGATTGTTGTCACAAATGTTTCTTTTTATTCTTCCCACGCTTGAGAGTAATAGAAGAGACTCTCTTACTATTGTTTTTGGCTTTTGAAAGAATGAATGAAGAAGATGAAGTTCTTACTCACTCTATTCTTCTCTCTTCTCAACACTTGAGAAAAATTCTAGATTTTTTTATTCTCTTGCTTTTTCTCAACACTTGAGAAAAATGCTAGATACAACTCACTCAACCCTTGAGCAAAAATTCAGGATGTTATTGTCTTGCTCTCGCTCAACCCTTGACAAAAATGCTAGGATTTTATTCCTTTACCAAAAACAACCACTCTTATCACTAAGCCAATTATGCCATTCAATTATTTTTGCAAACACAATGAAGTAGAGTGTCATCCAAAGGCATGTGAAGTGGACCAATAATGACAAAGAAATTAGGTAATTATGTATGACCTAATAGACAAAAACGTTGGAGAGTATGGCAAGCTCTATGAGTTTGTCTCCAAGATAATACAAATACCATTATCATAATAATGATATAGTTATCTTAATGGTGTAATAATTATCTCATGATTATTATCATTTGATTATAATAAAAAATTAGAAAAATAATATTAAACTATTTAGTAAAGTTTTTATTTGTGATAAATTATATTATTGATCTCATTAATAATATATTAATATATATATGAGTATATAATTAGACAATCCAATTATATTTGATTTGTTATAGTAAATCGAGCTAGCACGTGACCAAATAGACCTACAGTTGTGAGCTCCAAAAATCCCAAAATATTAATTAAACTTTTAATTAAATATTCTGAATTATTAACTTTGCATTATTCCACTAAAAATCCGAAGTTTCACTCTTTTTTTCCGTAGATGGAAAATATTAGCTGAATAAGTTCGGTGTCCATCAATATAGTCGTTTGCATACGGATTGGCCCTCCACAAGTATCTCATAATTAGAGTCAGGTAATAAAGTCTGTTATACACCATTAATTATTTTATACCTTAAGTACCATTGATTCTCTAATGAACAATGTATTTATAACTATTATGAATATTAATCTTTCTATTGGAAATATAAAGACTTGAGCGCTCTAATCTTTCAAGTACCGAATCAATCTTTAAGAAAGATACTTTTCTACTTTTTTACAAGAAGGAGTGAATTTCATATTTATGTAAAACATTCTCAACTATAACCAAACCATATCCCCAACATACGTAGCTATTTGATGAGCGGAAAATATATCAATATTTATCGCCCCTTTTATCTAATATTTTGTTTAGTTTCTCGAGTTTGATGAATGTTTTGATGTGTTTTAGTTTATTTTGCAAATAAAATAAAATTGGGACTCAATAGAATTATTTAGGATGAAATGTGAAATAAATAAGGGCAAAAACTGGACTTGAAATTTTGATTTTGGAGATTGGAAACTTGAAATGGCGTTCTAACGAAGTATAATTTCGGAAATTCCAGCTTTGTGCAATTGTCGTATTTTGGCCATAATATTTTACTTCGATATTGGTTTGAGGTGATTCAGGTTCTAGATTAAAGAAGATTCAAAGGTCTACAACTTTGACGTTTGTAGAAAATTCAAATTCTGAAGTTTGCATGACCGAAATTAATGAATAATCCGAAATTATGTTATGTTTAATTACTAAAGTCATTATCAAATAAATAAAAATTGTCAAACTTCCACCAAACATGCAAGCATGTTTGGTGCCTTATTTTGTGCCATGTTTGGTGCCATATTTTGTGGAGTGTTTGGTGGAGTGTTTTGTAGAGTATTTGGTGGAGAAATTGGTGGAAGCCTTTAGATTTTCCTATAAATACCAAGCCATTTAATTTGTAATTCTCATGCTTTCCTTAGGTTTTTATAAGGAATTTAAGGATTGCATCTTGTTAGTTTATTTTTTGCAATTTAAATTATGTATTTTTTTTTTCCAGTAATAGTAGTAGTTTCTTTTCTTTTCTTTTCTTTTATATTTTGTAGTTAGATTTCTGCTGGAGGAAGGGTGAAACTTTTATTATTTTAGTTTAGATCAATCTCCCTTAATTATAATATGAAAATTATAATTTAAAGGATTATCGCCTTAATGGCTGGTTTTATTTATTTGACATAATGTGACATTGCTATATGACGGTGTATTTAGGTGATAGATGATTACTGCCTATATGGCTGGTTTATGGACAAATAATAACACCGCCTTTATAGTCGGTTGAACTTAATTGAAAATCTGAATTAATGAGGATACCACATTATGGTCGGTTGGTAATATTACTGATAATTTTTATCTTATAATAAATGAGATTTCTAAATTAGAATTAGTAAAGATGGATCTCCTACCCCCGACATTTTATTTTTATTCTATGGAAGTGATGAAACAAATATTCACATACTTAATAATTGATTTAATTATATATTGGGTAATTCTTTAGTTCGTTTATTGAATCTTAAGCTTAATGCTTCTTGTTGCCTGAACACCAATAAGATTGATGTGGTAAACTTAAAATGAACTTGGAAAAGGGATTTTAGGTTTCAGTCTTAGATTCAATAGCTCACGATCTTCCTTGATGATAAATAACCTTTTATAGATTTCCTTATATAATAGGGACATATTGTCGGGAGTGGGTAGCCATAATTGGAACTTGAACTTAATGAATTCAGGTAACTTGGTTAATATATGAATATGATTAATTGGGTTATTTTGGGTTTTTACAACTGACCTTCGAAGAGGCTTTTACATATCTTCGTCTTCCAGGTTAGCAAGCTAATTTATTACACATATATAATAGAATCAATTCATCATTAGAATAATATTATATAGAGTCATAACCCTAGATATTTTGTTTTTTGTTTATTTTCCTTAGTATTTTATTTTATATTTTATTTATTTATTTATTCAGCAAATCCACATTCAACCAACCAAAAGCAATCATTCCCTTCTCCCTTTAATAGATACCTGTAAATAAATAGAATCAATAATTAATAACAACAGTAGAAATTAAGTCTTTGTGGGATCGATATTTTTATACTACTTGAACGATACGTGTGCTTGCGTTATACGTGTGTGATTACGCCGGTCACTATTGGCAGGGACTGCTTCACCAACCTCATCTTAGCAAATCAAAGGACATAGCTTGACATTGAAGAGTTCGTAGTACACTCAGGATTAAGATCAATCCATATATGACCATTTAGTATATTGAAATGAATTTCTTTATATAACAGATATTATAAGATACTCATTTCTATCCGGGTCCCGTCCTATATGATCACATCATACAAGGTACCTTCATTCTTATGTCACTATATGAATGATCCTCGAATCAAGGTCGTCATACAAGTATAGAATATACCATAGTTATAGATAAACCCCAAAAAAGTACATGTTTTGTTTGCTCTCTATGGACTATTTTAGATTACTAATTTTAGACTTAAATCCTCTTGTCTATGACACTCATACACTAAGTCTGAAAGCACATGAGCAATCAAGGGTAAACAAGACAATTTACAATATACGATTTAAATCAAATATTTTTGATAAATGAATAATGCATATTTTATTTCAATAAATAATTATGTTTACAATACCTGAAGCTTTAGGACATACATCCCAACAGCGACTCCCAAGCCTGCACGTTGCGTCATGCCGAGAGTTGTTATTAATGAGTACTGAAACTTCATTTTGTCTATTTCGAAGTTTCCAAACATCGATTCTGCCCCAATATTTTCCTACGGACTCATAACAAAATATAGTATTCTATAAAATAAGTTAAAAATACACCCATTCTCAATTCCATGGGTTACACCCAATTTAGCTGCACGGGATACCAATCCGCCCCAACAGATAAAAACTATTTTTGGGAACCATTTCATAACTGGTTGAAAATTTGAAAAATATTTTGAAAAGATATAAAGAAAAATAACTTGTGTTAAACTGGGAAAAATACCATTTCATGACTAATTCAGGAATTATTTTGGGTCACGTTGTGTCATCTAAAGTTATTGAGGTTGACTAGGCAAAAATAGTGGTAATATCTAAATTTCCACCACTAAAAACAGTTAGGGAAATCCGTTCTTTCTTAGGACATGTGAGATTTTATATGAGGTTCTTTAAAAACTTTAGTACCATATCCAGACCATTATGTAACCTCATATTAAAAGTGTAACATTTGAATGGATATAAGAATATCAAAATATTTTGAAGAGATTATCAATCTTTTAACTTATGTTCCTATCATGCAATTTCCTAATTGGTCTTTGCCTTTTGCGCTAATGTGTGATGTCAGTGATTATGCAGTTGACGCAGTAGTATTAGTATTAGGAAAGATAAAGGAAGGTAGGCCGTATGTAATTTATTACGCAAATATAACTCTAAATAATGAACAAATGAACTTGATGTCATATTTGTATTGGATAAATTTGATCATATTTAATTGGTTTCTCAACCGTTGTTTACTCTGGCCATGCTGATGTAGATATTTGATGTCTAAACATGATGCAAAACCAAAATTACTACGGTGGATTTGTTGGGCTTTAAGAATTCAATCTCATAATCAAGGACAAGAAAGAAGTAGAGAATGTAGTTGCAGATCATTTATCGAGACTCACAAATGAGTCATCAATTGACAAAACTCCAATCAATGACTATTTTCCTGATGATTTTTTATTTTCTATAAATAGAATGCCTTGGTATGCTAATATAGTCAATTTTCTTGCAACAGGAAAAATACCTCCAGATTGGAACCATCAAGATAAGAAGAATTTTTGATCGAAGTCAAAAGATTCTACTAAAAGATCTATATATGTTCAAGTATTGCCCTAATCAGATTTTCTGACGATGCATACCGAACAATGAGATAAGTAGTGTTATTCAATTTTGTTATTCAGAAAATGAGCCTCTTTTCTTCTTTCTTCTTCTCATTTAAGAAAATGAGCATTCATTCTTCACTCACATTCTCACACTTAGGAACCCTACGAGTTTGGGGATTTTTTGCTTGAGAAGATTGGACAAAGTTTAAGCCTCACTACATGTTTATGCAGTTGTTTAGAGTGATTGTGCCTAAGTATTGATTGAAATAATATAAAGGTGTAAATGGGCATGAGGGCCGGATTCTTAGCTTATTGGGGGGAAATTTTTTTTGATGTTTTGATGTAGTGATGATACTAGATTAATGCATGTGTTGAGTGTGTTAAGAAGTAGTCATAGTGTAGGGTGTTGGTACTACGTTTTGGAATTTGACAGTGGAGAGTTAAATATTGGCTTGGAATCAGGAGAGCGTCGCGACGCGTCTGGGCTAGCATCGTGACACCGAGTTTTTAGATGCCTTCTATTTCGAGTCGATCATGAAAATACCCTCTCCCTCGGGTCGTTCGTATGGAGGACTTGAGTTGGTCATGTGGAAGACTCGGGTCGGTAGTGTGGAAGACTCGGGTTGGTCATGTGGAAGACTCGGTTGGTCATGTGGAAGACTCGGGTTGGTCATATAGAAGACTCAGGTCGGTCGTGAAAATACCCTCTACCTCAGGTCGGTCGTATGGAGGACTAGAGTCAGTTGTGTGGAAGACTCAGGTCAGTCATGTGGGAGACTCGGTTCGGTCATGTAGAAGACTCGGTTGGTCATGTGGAAGCCTCGGGTCGGCCATGTGGAAGTTGGGATGCCCAAATGCTGGCGTCATGATGAAAAACATGAAATTCTCTCTGCCTGAGTCTACTGGTATAGACGTCGCGATGCTTCTGACCTGGATTCACGACGCTCCCGACCTGGCATCGCGACCCGTAACATAATCAGACTTAGGCATTTCAATTTCATCGATAATATGGAATAGACTAGTATTACACTTGTGCGCGTTGTGAAAGCTTAACTTCATAGTTCTCATATATTTAGGTATTGGATACTTATGCAAGTGTGATAAGAGGTTCTGTTAGCCGTTGGACCGGGAACAGCTGCGCTCTGGATAGACCTACTCAGAATCCCATTAGTATTATGATTATGTGTATATGGGTATCTGAATCAGGGTAGGTGTATGTGATCTTTAACCTGAGACTTACATCGTTATTACTTGTTTCAATAAGTTAGCTTTGGTATTGGTCATCCGAAGTTTTAACAGGTTCTGTGTATGCCTGTATTGGGTTTACTGAGAATCGTAGTGTAATGGATGTGATGTCAAGATGGGAGTATCGCTTCAGTCATATGGAGATGATGGTCACACAGGATACGGTACAAGTACTCTTAAATGTTACAGCTATCGGGAGAGTATGACTAGGTCATGACTATCCGATTATAGAGACAAGTTACGCGAGATCCGATATATACTTCGTACGGGACAGACACAAAGACAGCCCTAGGCCTAGTATGTTACATCCGATATTGGATTGTATTACATGAATATATTGTATTACTACGTCAGATACATATTATATATTCCTCGTTGAATATTTCTGGAGAATTAGGTAGGCACGGTGCTTTGGTTGAAGCCAACCATGCCTTGTAAATCGGTGAGAACGTAGTATAGGATACCACGTGTTCGGATAGTCCAATGACCGTATTTAGTATCAACATATCAAGGAATCTCTTGGGTCGCTTTCCACATATTAACTAATGACACTTGACTCGAACAGAATTAATTTTGGATTAATTAAGAGAGAGAAAATTAATCTCGGAGTAATTCATCTAGAAGAGAGAATGCGGTTAATTTAGAACTAATCGATGAAATAAATTTTATAGTTAAACTGGATTTTTCTATTAATTTATTTATTTGGGCTAAAATAATATATTGGATATATTAATTGAAATTGGATTTCAATACAAAGTTAAAATTGGATTTTAATTCGAGCCAACGAATTAATTTGGAATTAATTCATAAACGATTATCGTAATAATTTTGTTAGGCATAATTATTTAATTAAATGGATTCAATTATGTCACGATGAAAAATTATTTTAATTCGAAATTAAACAAACCCGGGCCCAAGTCAAGTTGTGTGTTATGTAAGCCAACTTAAATTTTGAATTTAAAGTGGTGGGACCTACTTTACTTACATCAACTTTGGACACTTGATGTGATTAGTTGGCTACAATAAATTGGATTCATTACTTCACATACAAATCAACTTTGGAAGTCACTATTCACACTTCTCTCTTTCCTCTCCATTTTACCATTGCCGATTTTTCTCATTTCTTATAGACAAAGTTTTGCTTCAAAAATTTGATTAAGCTAGCACTTTGGGAGTCAATCAAGGTGATAGGGAAACTCACCCAAGAGTTAGAACTCAACAAAGCTTGGAGCTTTTTCAATCCATTAAAAGAATTTTTGAAATTTCTCAACCAATCAATGTAAGTTTATTCCGAAACTTTACTTGATTATTCACAACAAATCATTGTTTAGAGATCTTGTGGCATGTGTTGGACACTAACAGCTTGCTGGCAGAAATCGTAATTTTCTTCGATGAAGCGAAGTAGTACCAGCCAGATCTTAAATCAGTGAGTGGATCCTCTTCTTAAATTGATTTCTACTTATATGTTTTTGAATTGAGATTTACATTTCAAGCACATAGGACGTTAGCCAAGTTTGATTATAAATACTTTACAAATTAATAATGTTTTTAGAAAGATTGATTTCAAATTATGATTTTGTGATTTTGGAGGCATGGGGGAAAACCCCACCTCAGATGTAACTTGGTACATATATTGGAATTGACGGTTACTGGAATTGATGGATTCAGTTAATGTGCATATGTAGAGCAGAATTAGGGGACATCGATACGTAACGCCTATAGATCCTAGATTTCAGAGCTAGGGAGATGGTGACCATAACGCCCCTAGACCTTAGATTCAAAGACAAGACAGTGGCATGCATTGGGGGATGGTGATATGTAACGCCCCAATGGCATGGATTTGCACACATGGCTCCAATTCAATGGTTTAGGGGACGACGATACGTAATGCCCCAAGACTACTAGTTTAGACATAGGGGGGATGACGATACATAATGCCCCATGTGTCAGATTTTCTACAGATACTCAGAGATATGGCTTTCAAAATGATGGTTTATAAAAGAGATTTAAAAATAAAAGATTTTTTAAAAAGTTTTCAAGAGAATTCTGTTTTATAAAAAAAGCTTTCCAGAAGATTTTTTACAGAAAAAATTATGTTTTCAGAAAATAATCGGCTTTCCTCGAGATGATTTTAATTTAAGAATATGAATATTTAATAAAGTATTTCAATTTCAATTTAAACTATCCACTCATTAGGTCGTTCAAATAATTTAATCCCTCACTTCCAGTATTTCTTTGTTTTGTAGGTTTACCCGGAGGTCAAGCTCAGGAGGATGGATACTGATGTCTGTCACTAGGGTGTTTGGTTCACCAGGTCAAGTCAGGGAGAGAGTTTAGTCAGAGTCATAGTAAAGTCATACATTCAGATACTAGTATAGTATCAGTCATTGTATTGAGTGAAAGTGTCCATAAATAGAGTTCTAAACTGTATTGTTATTAAGTAAATAGTTATGAGCATTGAATTGCATTCTATGTTGTTGAGAATGGGCAACAGTCCCTATACATGTGTATAGATTTGAGTTGAGATAATATTATTGATCATAGTCAGAAGTCAGAGGCTCAGGGAAATATGTATGCCTATTCCCTGTCGGTAGCATCTTTTGGAGGGGGATGTTACAAAAATAATATCAGAGCATGGTTAGGGATTCAGTGACTACAATGGGTAGAATACTGGGGTCTTATATATATAGTATGCCCAAAATACTAGTATGCGAGGCACTAACTCTCCAGTATCCGATCCTCTCATCCCAAGTCTTATAGATAGGTTAGTAAAAATTCCCAAGCTATTCAAATATTCTACTTTATGAAAGCAACCATACTCTTTTTCCAAGTTAAGAACCATTCTGTAGTTATCCTGGCTATTATCAGAAGTTCAAGATAAATTATGAGAATAGATAGTAAGGTTCTGAGAATATTCACTCAATGGAGTGGGAAGAGAAAGTTATAAGAAAAGTAAGGAATGATGCATTGATTTTTTATGAAACTAGAGGCAGTTAAGAAATAGAGGTGCAGAATCAAATAGATAAGAAAGTGCCAGAACTTATAGTAGTAAAAAGAGAATATAACAAGCTTAAGTATGAGTAAAATTTCTAGTAGACCGAAGTAAAGTTCCTTCCATCCTAGTAAGACTCATTCCCTCCTTATGAAATTCTTTCAAATAGATCCAATAGCCTATGAGTACCTCGTATAGATAGCAAGTTCCATGCATAACAAAGGATAGTCAGAAAGATAAGAGAAACGAGAAATCATGATTATATGTGGGAGTTCCCAATAGACCTGAGGTACCAAAAGCAGGACATAAAGATTCTAGACACCTAAACTCATGCCCGAAAGCAAATAAAATGAATGTCGTAAAGAAAAATGATTAGTTACGTTAACCGAGAAACCCAATGTTGATAGGGCTATAAACTACCTAAATTTCAAACCTCTCAGTGATATCAATAAGGAAATTATCGTGATAAAGTTTATCTCATACCTACCTTACATAAGTAATAGACGCCACCAGGACACAGAATACAAGAATAAGGACATCGATGTCCGTTGAGACGTAAGATGTTTGTGACAGCCCTTACCAGCATAGATAGATATAATTGTAAGAAAACTCAGTGCCCATAGTGATATATTTTGAGACACAGGTAGCGAAATTTGAGAGGTGGTTCAGCCAGAAAGAGACTAATGAGGCTTTTAAAGGCTAGAAAAGAAAGAACCTGACATAAAACAAGATTGGCAAATTGACCACAACAGTAAGAATCCTTAAATCAGACCCATGCCAGTAGAGACCCACGTAAGTTTAAAAGGATAGATCCATGAGATTAGAAATACTCAAGAGTTAACAAAAGTATCAGTCCGGACAATAAGATCAAAAGTCATAGCTATGACATATAGTAAGGGCATAGAGTAGAGATCTAGAAAGTAGCCCAGAGGAACAAATCATCACTAGCCTCAGTAGCACATTTTAGAGTCAAGTGATTATGATATGTGAATAATAAAGAGGATACGCGAAGTAAAAAGGAAAGTTCAGTATATATAGTAACAAATATATCATAGTTTAAGACAGTAGAGTAGATGGAAACTCAGGATAGTTGATAAAAGTTGTGGAACCATAAGATAAAGAGGAGTCGATGTAGATTCCAACAGAACGAATGATAAATCTTCTTTATAGAAGCCCTACTCTAGTAGGTATATAGACATCTAACCAAACATAGAAATCATGTATTCACCGCTCAACTTAGAGCCCAACAAGGACTTGAGCAAGTAAAGAAGGATACCCATGGGACAGACGAATTGTAAGAGCAAGCAAGATGGTTGAACCAAGGAATTCAAGAGAATTTAGATAGAAGTCATAAGATAGATTGATCTAAATTCACAGTAACTCTATCCAATCTAGAAGCGATAACATGCATATCAAAAACTGAAAGCCCTTAAGGAAGTAAAAGCTCAAAAGAGTAAGGTATCAAAGAAAACAGCGCATATGACGGCCCTCAGATATAAAATATCCGACTTATACAAAGTTTCCCACCATACGAGGAAAGAAAAGATTAGTAATAGAGCAACACCCAAACCAAAGGTTCAGTAGTGATGCCATAAATTGTGGTAAAATATGGAGTTTTCATAATAGTAACGACTTAAGAGTTTCAAGAAATTAAGGTAAGAAGAAACTACCTTATGACCATAAAGATAAAATATATGATTGATAATGATTTTTGATTAGGCAAAGATTCATTACACACTAGAAAATTTAAGTAACAGAGCAAACTTTGAAGGGAAGAATACAAAGGGAGTATGGTAGGATTTTGAGAAAGTAGAGAAACCTTAAGAAGTTTGAGAAAGGCCAGTATAACCAATAGTCAAAAATAAATCAGAGTATGGGAGCCCATATCAGTTGTGTAAATAAGGAAATACTAGGATTATAGAAGTGCCGCTGAGCAACTACAATATGTATAGTTAGTAAGACTACCACCAACCGAAAAGACTTCAGGACAACCCCACCCTCCCAACCCTCGTTAAACATTAGCAATTAAAGATGAACCTCGATGATCGTTTCGATGATATTTCCAAAGTAAGTATCAAATTAAGTATAGTAAGAGACATTTGAAAGATAATATCCTCATATAAGGAAATAGAGGTATGATCACATGAGTTTCAAGTATAAAATAGAGAGGAAAGAAGATGGAGAGAAATTTAAGTAAAATGTTTTAGAAGAGGAAAAGAACTCTTAGTAAAAAGGTTAAAGGAAGAGCTGTCTATAAAAAATGATGAAAAGAATAAGTATTAGAAAGTAAGGACAGAATACATAAGTAACAACATTTAACCATAAATTAAAGAAGAATGGCATCAACATGATATATTATGGAATGTATAGCAGTGAGCCTTAGGCCATAACATGAGACCGAAATCCTATTAGATATAGATGGATAACCAGATAATATTTAAAGCGTGTATGTTCCCATTTACAGCTCCTCGTTATAAATAAGGCTTAAGATGACATGAAACAGATTTATTGAAGTATAACGTAAAGAACCAAGAAAACTAAGTATAAGGATATTGTTGAGATCAGGACAACATCTGACGGAATAAGACTATGAGGATGAGTAAAAATGGGATATCTTATAGTACAACCAGGTAAAGAGAACAAGTCAGTGTAAAAGATGGTTAACTAAATTATACTAGCAATAAATTTAAATATACAAAAGAAATGTAGGCATTAACCAAAATAAAATCACTAGTGTCGCTGAATATAAGAGGCGTCAGTAAACGACAATAGTAAGCTAGAACTATGAGGTCCTAAGCCCCACAAATAAGATGAGATAGGATAATTTGAAGGACAGAGCCCATAGGTAGTTGAAGCTTAATGAAGAGGAAATAGAAAGTAAATAAGATCGAATATGTGACATTAAAGAAATATTTAGTAAGGAGAAATCGAAGTCTAAATACCGTTATTGAGGATTAGTGATTTAATTGGAGTAGTTCTAGGTATAACTAATCAGCATGAGTGCATCAAATGCGGTCAGGACCTTACAAGTTATGTGTGCTTAGGTGGAAGCAGTAATGGGATGAGTGACCGTCTATGAAATCTTAATAAGTATTAAATCTTTAAAGAAAATAAGGAGATAAAGTAAAATACAGTTATAGAGTATCAGATAGAAATGAGTGATTCACTTGGGCACTAGTTTGAGAAAAACTTGAGATTGAGTACTTCTTGTACACCATTTCGGGACGTCATAAAGTGTAGAATAAGAGATAGATAAATTTTATGGATGATAAGTTCTGTGAAGGAATACACACACACACACATACATATACATATACATATATACATACATATATATATATTGTATGGACTTTGCTCCCACACTAAAAAATGGTACTGAAGGAACTTTCAAGGACTAAGTATTCAACTATAAGAATCGAATAGAGTATATCTGAATAAGAGAATTCCAGAAGTCATAATACTGATTTCTCAAGCAGACGATAGGAATGAAGTAATGAGAATAACAGCAGTAGAGACTAGATGTCTTCAAACCAAGACGGACCTAAGAAGTTCAGCACATATTCAAAGACGAATCTTATTTAAAGGGGGAGAGAAAATACAACACTTCGGTAATCCCGATACTACTACGATGACTATTATGTTATAGGAGGCATAATATATGATATAAATCATGCTCAATCATGTATATGCTCGTGAAATTGCTTGGCAAACATTTGGCAAGTCCTTTACAGTTTCGATACAAAATTCATTTCCTATACTACACCGAATAATCCTTAGTAATTAGCGCATAACATTTTTATAGAATCTCATATTCTTTGAATTATATATTGTCAGAAATCTAAGACCGAGACCTACAAATTCCTTGTTGGATGGTTTTCAAATTCGGATAAGAAGTAGGTCGAAAATCATGATTTATGTGGCTGCTATAGTAAATTTGAGAATGTACTAGATGGGTGTGATGTGGCACAAATCTAGATATTCATGTCAAACAAAAATCAGCCACATTTTTTCCATAAATAGGACATTATTTGCTCATCCCTTAGAATGCCAAAAAACGTGAGCCATGATAAAAGGAAGCTCTTCAAATCTTCTTCACTTTCATGAGATTCTAAAGAATGGTCATGAATTTCCAAGCTTTTATTGGTCAAGTAAGCCTATTTTCTTCTTTCTTCTTTTCATTTAAGAAAATAAGCATTCATTCTTTACTTGCATTCTCACACTTATGAACCCTACGAGTTTGGGGATTTAGTTTTTGAGAAGATTGGGCAAAGTTTAAGCCTCACTATATGTTTATGAAGTTGTTTAGAATGATTTGTGCCTAAGTCTTGATTGAAATAATATCAAGGTGTAAATGGACACTAGGGCCGAATTCTTAACATGTTGGGGGGAAAATTGTTTTTGATGTTTTGATGTTGTGATGATACTAGATTAATGTCTATTTTGAGTGTGTTAAGAATTAGTCATAGTGTGGGGTGTTGGCACTACTTTTTTGAATTTGGCATATAAATCGGGGATTATACCTGAACTTCTATCACTCTAAGGGTCTCATATCAGTGCATCTACACATATTACATCATGTCACAAATTTAATATGCCATCTAGTGATAGAAGTTCCAAAGTATAATCCCCAATTTGTATTCTAACCAAGTTATCTATTATAGCTTGTTGGCAGAAATCGTAATTTTCTTCGACAAAGCGAATAGTACCAGCCAGATCCTAAATCAGGGAGTGGATCCTCTTCTCAAATTGATTTCTCTTATATGTTTTTGAATTGAGATTTAGATTTCAAGCATAGGAATTTAGCCAAGTTTGATTATAAATGCTATACAAACTGATGTGTTTTTTAGAAAGATTGATTTCAAAGTATGATTTTAGAGGCATGGGGAAAATCCCACCTCAAATGTAATTTGGTACATATATTGGAATTGACGGTTACTGGAATTGACAGATTCTATGTTGTTGAGAATGGGCAATGGTCCCTATGTATGTGTTTAAATTTGAGATGAGATAATAGTATTGATCATAGTTTAGAGGCTCAGGGGAATAGGTCAGCTTATTCCATGCCGGTAGCATATCCTGGAGGGGGATGTTACCGAAATCAAATAAATTTTGGAAAACAATCGTAAATATTGGTCTCTTTGGCAGATTGATGCATTTTGGGCATACCGAATAGCTTTCAAAATGTCTTTGGGAATGTAGCATTATCGTCTAGTTTATGGAAAACCTTATATTTGCCCATAGAAATTTAGCATAAGGCACATTGGGCTATTAAAATATTCAATTTAAACCTTGAAAATGCAAATCAGCAATGTAAACTGCAATTAAATGAACTTGTAGAGTTAATGAATGATTCATATGAAAATGCAAAAAATTTTAAAGCTAAAACTAAGGCCTTCATGATAGTCGAATTTCACGAAAAATATTTAAATTGGTCAAAACAATATTGCTTTTTAATTCTCATCTTCATTTATTCCTGGAAAATTGAAATCCAAATGGAGTGGGCCATTTATTGTGAAACACATTTACTCATATGGATCTGTTGACATTGAGAATCATAGGGATGATGATGTATTTAAAGTGAATGGACAACATCTGAAACTATTTTTTGAGTATTCAAAATTTTAAGAATCTATTTTTTTCAAACCTAGTGCACTGTGATTGGTGTATTATAAGCTGTTATTGTTTTCTTTCATTTTGTATTTGTTTAATTTCCATTTCTCTTAAGTTTTCCATCATTTTTTCTTTCTTTTTGTTAGAGTCTTGCACCTCAGTTAAATAGCGGATAACAGTACTCCGTGACTCTAAGTCGATTTTTTAATTTCCTAAAATTACTGATATCTTACAATCAAAGCATGGAAGAAACTCTAGCAAAACTCCTAAATCATTTTCCTTCTCTCCCCCAAAATGCTCGGATGAAAATTTACAAAGTGCGCACCGAAAAAAATGAGGCTTCTTATGATCAATGATATTCCTAGTGGTATTCGTTGGGTAATTGAAGTAAGGATTTGCTTGGTAGGTGATTCATCTGACTCTTTCATTTCTTTCATTGCTTTACCAAGTGGGTTAGGTATATTAGAAGAAATATTCACAGTTGCATTATTGCCGAACTTGAACATTCACCGAAAACCATTGGACTACTTAATGTTGATCACTTTTTTTATTTTCTTTTAGTGTTTCTTAAGGATACCAAAAGACTCTGGTTTATTTCGAAACCAGTAAAAGATATCATCATAACTGTAAGAAAAATTGATGAATTAATTGACCAAATCTTAGCTTATGAACTAAAAATCGACCCAATTCTTTCCAAGTTGAACTGGTCTGATAACGATCGTGGCAAGAACCGTAGAGTGGACTTGAATCTTAATCTATAACTTTTTTCTTTTAAATAGTCGTAGATTCCCACACTAATCAGATGATGTCTTCTAAACTTTACTTCTTCTTATCAGACATTGAGGATAATGTCTCAATTTGGTTAGAGGAAGAAGATAGTTAACTAGATAGTTTTCATCTTTATATTTCATTGTTGGTTTTTTAAAATATATTTGTTTTTGTGTTGTTATTTAGTAAAAAAAAAAAAAAAGTTTTTATGTTGTTTTTTTTTTCTTTATTGTAATTCTGTGTGTAAAAAAAAATATATATTCGTGTTGATTTTCTTTTATGTTTTTATTTAAAAAAAATTACACAAAAACCAACAATAAATTTTGACTAACCATGTGAAATTGTTATTCAGAGATAACAGTGTAAGGAGTTTTCACTCCTAAGACGCATCTCAACAATCGTAACAAGTTATTTTTTTCATTTCTTTTGAATCATTTAAATTTATGAATTCTCCATAATATTGATTAAATTTGATATTCATAAGCTCATTTGACAGATATTATCAACATACACGGTAACATATGATCATGGGTTTTAAGTGAAAATTTTATAATATTCAGTTCTCTAGTTTGTTAGAGGTAGTACCTAAAGACAATGAAATTTATGTTTTTATTCAAAAAAAATTAATCTTGCTTTTACTTAATAACTGGATATCTTGCCTCAGCAAGCAATAATTGTTCCCGTAAAATGGTAGAGCTTGAGTTAGTTTAAAAAATGATAATTATAATAATCAAGTTTTACTCAGTAACCGGACATCTTGCCTCAATATGTAGTGATTGTTCACGTAAAACGGTAGAGTTTGAGTTGTTTTATTAAAAATAATATGTATGAATAAGTTTGATTTCGTAGCCTCTCTTTCTCGAGCAATTAAGTCTGTAGGGGTGTTTTAACACTTAGTGCCTTAAGGCCAACTGGTCTGGGAATCGCTAGCCCAAATCTCGTTACATGGGTTAAAGAGAAAGCTTAAGGAAATCAGACACTTCTTTTTTACTTCTGAGATCCGAGTAATTAAGTTCGTAGGGGTGTCTTAACAGCTAGTGCCTTAAAGCCAACTGGTTTGGATGTCACTGGCCCAAAGCTCGTTACAAGGATTGGAGATATATTATTAAAAAAAATATTATTGTATTTATAAATAAACTCCCATTGCTAAAAATGTGTGAACTTTAATATAATTTTAGGACAAAAAATATAACTCTCTTTTCAATAAGAGCTGTGGATATTCTGGCACAATAAATTGATTGATACTTTGTTTTATGTGTGTATGAAAGAAGGGTAAAAAGTGCATGAGAATTTGCTTATTTCTTAATAATTTAGAAGAAAGAAAATAATTATTAACTTGGATAAGATTGTTCTTTTAAGTTTTCGCTTAAATTACTAGGGACTAGTAATAAACTGGTTGGGGAGTGTGATGAACATCAAAAAGTCTACACTTAATAAAAGAGAAACTAATTATTTTACACTTAAAATTTCATTAATCCTCTTAATATATCACATTTTCAAATAATAATTATATTTATATTTTATATATTTTGTAGGTAAAATACTACTTCGGATGCTCAATGGAAAAATGGATATGATATGTGAATTCCAAGATCTAGAAACCTAAAAGAGCATGACAATTATATTCAAATCGGATTTGGAAATCATTCACTATGTTTAGATTGGCGACAAAATAAGTTTATGATGTATTTATCCACACATGTATTTTATGATTATGATTATGATTATGATTATGATTATTATTATGATTATGATTATGATTATGATTATGATTATGATTATTATTATTATTATTATTATTATTATTATTATTATTATTATTATTATTATTATTATTATGATTATTATATATTATTATTATTATTATTATTATTATATGAATATATTATTTAAAAAAAAAAGTTGCCATCACCTTTCGGTGATGACAATCAAATTTATATAAAAAAAAAAAAGGAAAAGAAAGATTGATTGTAATTTACAAGTAAGAGAGGTACCGATCACATATATAAATAGTGGTGCTCAACACTTCATTTCTTCAGCATCCTTCAAATTTTTCTCTCTTGACATTATTAATTCATGAAATAAATTAACTGAGTAATAATGACAATTTATATATTATAAAAAGTGAGATCTCTAAATTTGAAATATTAAAAGTAGATCTCGTAGCCCCATTGTTTTATTTTTATTGTTGTAGTCTAATTTAAAAATTGCCAAATTTCAAATAATTCAATCTTTTTATTTTCATTCAAATTATTATTTATTATCGGATTATTTTATTACTTCAACACTCTTATATTTGTAAATAAAGATCAACTTTGTAAGTGTGTCAACAGACAAAACTTGTTTCGATTTGGTTTTAGAGCAAACCGAACCGAACCGAACCGAGGATTGATCGGTTCCCTTGAATGGGAACCATTCATGAACCAAAGTTCATAACCAAACTGAATCGAATGGAATGGAGCCTCTCGGTTCGATTCGGTTCCTTGCATTGGTTCACAGTTAGATTTGGTTCTTACTCAAACCCAATCGAAACTAAACTTGCTTCAATAGAAAACAGAATCTGAGAAGTGAATGTAAATTTATCAAAATTGTAGACTCAAAGTCAAAAGGAAGTAACAATGAGAAAGCACACAGATTTAGTAAATATACTTCACAATTTTCCGTCTTCTACAAAAAACTAGTAGTTAAAAGGTGAATGCAACTAAAAATACCATGCACTTGCACATCCCATTTGTGAAAATACTGCAGATCAACAGAAACATGGCATAATTTTCGAATTATTGTATGAAGCAAGGGATGAGATAAGTGGACAGTGGCAGTGGCAGTGGCAGTGGGCTTATGCATTTTGAGCTTCTGCAATTGATTTTTTTTAATTGAAGTAAAATGATTAGTTTCATCGGTTCCGCTCGAAACCTAATCAAACACATTGATTTACTTCAAAATTAAACTGAATTTCAATTAATTAACAGAATCAAACCCAACTAAATTATTATATTCACTTCCTCTTTCGATTTTTTTGCCCACTACTACTAGGGGGGTGTATAGTAACTAAAATAAAATTGTGTAAATAAGGTATTTACAATTTTGGTCCCACAATTGACAAACCAATTTGGAAATAGTGGCATGATAGACGACGAGACAGGACCATATATTGCGCTTCGATTATTTGGGCTCCACATGGAGCCAATATTTGTTGGCTCCCACGAGCAACGCGGTTTTAGATCCCCACAATTAGTTGTGGCTGTCGGTGCCCCTGAAATTTTTAAAACAACTGTAAATCTTCTCTAAATTTCCTCATAAATCTCTCTTAAAATTAATTTTCAAAACTAAGAGATTTGATTTGACTAGTTAAGTCACTGGATGGAATAGAAATTTCAATGAAATTTACTTTTCAAATTAGTTTGGTTACTCGACTAAGTCACCAACTAATAACTTGTGGTTACCATTTATATTATGATTATAATAATTTAGTAGATAAAGCCAACCTCAGCAAATAGTAGGGTTAGTAAATAGATGAGTTTGGAAAAATGGAAAAACTCAATTTTTAAAATTTTAAATTAATATTTTTTAGACTTGAATTTATATATATAAAAAAAAAACACTTAAAATATGAAAGAGTTTTTCGAAATTAAACACATTTGCCAACCATAAATTAACATGTTAGTTGTTATCATGCAAACATGTAATGGGGTCCACCGGATATAATTAAACACTTGTACATTATCATTTTCTACAAAATATGCTCTCATGTTTGCATTCCAGTTGCCATGTAATACAATTAAAAGATTAAAGATTTTACTAAACCTACCCATACACACAACTTTGAAGTCAATAATTCAACAAGAACAAGTCAATTCAAGGCATCTAAAATCTCTCATCTCTAAACTGTCTTCAAATGACAAAATGCCCAATTCATAGAATACACTTAAACAGACATTGTAGACAAACAAAGACAATTTGGAATCTCTTGTTTTTGTGTCATCTTTGACACTTTCTTTGCTTCCAGAATAGCATTTTCTAGTAATCCAAAAACAAGAATTGTCCATCTAAATTTGTTTCTGCAATACACAAAAGGCAAAATCCTTTTTTTTCCCCTGTCAGAAGAAGAGTTAAAAATGGATTCAAGCAAGATTGAAAGAGAATCTGATGATGATCATTGTGCAGAATCCGATATGTTGTCTATAAGTGACACATCTTCTCAAGATGATAATGGCAGAAACAGAGGAACAGAGCCAAAGAACAAAATGAAGTTAAGATCATTCAAGCTCTCTAGATTGCCAAGCTTGAGATCGTGTGTGAGACCAATGAAATCACCATCCAGTAAATGTCCCAGCATGTTTTCTGGTTATGCAGCAAGCTCTGAACAATCAACTCCTGTAGTAATCTCACCCAATTATTCGAAAGCCAAGAGCTGTTCTGATGCAAGGATGGAGAGTTTTCAGGCAAGTCATCGATATTTTTAATTTTTAATTCTTAATCTTTTCTTTTCCTTTCCCTTTTTCTCAATACTTTTTGAGTAATTGAGATTCTAAGTTTTTTGAAACAAAATAGAATACAAGTTGTTTGATACCAAATATTGCATTTTCTGGGCAGAAACCAGGGGGGATATTTACAAGGCGATCGAGTTTCAAGGCAATGAAAAGTCTAGCCAAAATGTCTAGTATGAAGTTCAGAAGGCCTTTGATGAGGAAATCTTCTGGAGGAACTGACCTGAAGAAACAGAAAAGGACAAGATCAATCAAGCCTGCAAGTTCTGGAAGCTTGAGACCATCTACAAGAAAGCGTGCTCAATGTGATCAGCGCGAAGATGACACATCGGCAATATATTCAAACTTACATTTTCAGGCAAGTCCCAGGAATTCTGAATCCAGTTCTGGTGGCAATGATCAGAATAAAAAAAGTTTGAACATTGTGAGGCCAATATCAAATTCTTCTGTGAGAGCTTTTAAAAGAACAGTTACTCTGAGACCTCAGAGAATTTTAACCAAAACAGCTAGTTTGAAATCCAAGAGGTCTTCAATGAAGAAAGGCTCAGAAGTTTCCAATCCAAGCATTGTCAGAGCAACATGTTCTTCAACTCTCAAAGATGCTAAATTTCCTCACCGTGATGAACTTCAACCAGGAAGAAGTGAACCTGAAGGAATTTCAGCCATGAAAGTTTGCACATATTCTTATTGTTCTCTTCATGGGCATCGCCATGGTAGTCATGGAAATTTACCTCCACTGAAGCGATTTGTCTCAATGAGGAGACGTTCTTTAAAGACCCAGAAGAGCATGAAACCAGAAATTCATTCCGTTCCAAAGGTGAAAAGTTCTAGGAGCAGAAGGAAAGGAGCTCAGACAAGGCTGATAATCTTTAATGGGGATTCTGCAGATCAAGAAGAAACAGCCCAAGCCAGAATAGAAAAATCCTCTGTTACCGAAAAGGTGTTCAAGGTCGAGTCCAAAGTACCAGACAGGCATGGCGGAGAAAATATGAATATTGGTGATTCTGCAAATCTCAGCGAGATACTGCTTTGTGAAACATCAAATCCCAG
>SKCR01046182.1:0-91062 GCA_019454045.1 Zanthoxylum bungeanum | reverse complement strand
AAATTGGATTTATTACGTCGCAACGAAAATTTCATTTAATCGGATTAAACGAACCCGAGCCCAAAGTATGTTGTGTAAACCAACTTGAATTTTGAATTTAAAGTGGTGGGACCCACTAACTTACATCACTAGTCATTAGTTGATGGAAGTAGTTGGATGCATTTAATGCATTATTTCTTCCAACACACTGAGTTTGCTTTTTTGAAAAAGATATACACAACTTGGAATTCAACTTTGGTATTAGTTTTTTGGAAAAACAAAATATCAAAAACTCTTTTTTCCTCTCTACCTCATTGTCGTGAGTTCTTCTTCTCCAAAGGAAACTTTTGTTTCAATTTTTCAATTAGCTAGCACTTAAATGAGTCTTGTAAGGTGATAGGGAAACTCACCCTTAAGTTTGGAATTCATTTTGAAGCTTGGAGCTTCCAACATACAAAGAAAGTTTTTGAAATCCATCATCCAACCGATCTATGTAAGTTCTTTCCGCAAACTTACTTGTTTAATTCACACACTTGAATCAATGTTTAGAGATCATTGGCATGTCTAGGACACTAACAAAGATTAGAAAATAACTTCGGTGTCCATCGATATAGTCACTACATATGGATATAGCCATTCACGAATATCTCATAAATAGAACCGGGTTATAGGTCCGTTAAACCCCTCTAAATATTTTGTCTCTTAAGCACTATTGATTCTATAATGAACATTTAATTAATAACAATTATGAATATAATACCTTCTATTCGTAATAGAAAAGTTGAGCGCTCAAATTGTTCAAGTCCTGAATCAATTCTTAAAAGAGATATTCTTCTTCTTCTCGTGAGAATGATTGAATTCCATATCTATGTAAAACGTTCCCACCTACACACCAAACCATATCCCCAAAATACATAGTTATTGGTCGGGAATGCTACACCAACCTCACCTTAGTAAATCAAAGGACATAGCCTGTCATGCAGAAGTTCGTAGTACATTTAGGATTAAGATCAAATCCATATATGACCATCTAGTAGATAAAATGAATTTCTTCGGTTAATGGATATTAAAAGTGTTGAGTTCTAATATAGGTCCCAAGATCATGAAATCAAGCATAAAATTCGCATGAATACATCAAAGGAATAAGGCGGAATTCATACTCACATTGAATGGTTTGATGCTAGGAAGAACAAGACCCATTTTGCTCCTTGTTGAAGCTCGTTTTGACCTCCAAAAACAGCAGGGACTGCTCGGTGGGGGGCTGTTTTGATGCTCCAAAAATCGGCCATGGAAGACCACCATTGAAGCTCCAAGCTTCAAGCTTCAATAACAAATCCAAGCTCATAAATTTGTTTCCCTATCACCTATGTATAACCCAAGTGTGTGCTAGCACTTGTCCTTCTCCATATTAATTGATCAAACCAAAAATTGATGAAGAATTCGGTCTCCAAACCGTGAGAGAGATGAAGAAGATTTTGGCTGCAAAAGCCTAAATCGTGAGTCACCTCCAAGGAGAGAGAGAGAGCCGAATTTCAATGCTTAGGAGAGAGAGAAAATAAAAAGCTTTTTATATATATTACTTTAAAACATTTACCAAGTAAATAAATAAAGTATATATATTAAACTTTAAATCAAAAGTCAAAAGAAAAAGCAAAAAGCAAAAAGGTACAAGTCATATCAACTTTATTCCCATCACTTTTTACTTTTCACATCAAGTCACTTTATTAAAGTGACATCATGTCATGTCACATCACTCAAAGTGACAAGTGATTTGACACGTGATGCGACTAGTGATTTGACGCTTGAAGTGACTTGCCTGCCGCGCTCGGATTCAAAATACGAATGCGCTCGCAATCACTCTCGGGCTCGGGTTCGCTAATTCCAAATTAACGAATTTTCCGTCGCGTCGTAATTAAATGATTACGCCTAGCGAAATCACTATTCACGTCGCTAACGAATTAATTCTAAATTAATTTGTTCGCCCGAATTAAAATCTAATTTTAATTCCGCGTCGAAATCCAATTTCTAATAATATATCAAATATATTATTTTATCGATTAATTCCAAATTAATCGTTCTCTCTCTTTAAACGATATTTTATCCGAGATAAATATCTCCGTAATTAATCCCAGATTATTTTCTCTCTCTAGAAATTAATCTTCTCTCTTTACTAATTAATCCCAGATTAATCATAGTGCGAGTCATACGTCATCGGTGAATCTTCAGGAAGCGACCCATGAGATCTCCGGATATGTTGGCAGTAAATACGGTCGTCGGACTATCCGAACACGTAAGTACCTCGTACTACGTTTATACCGATTTACAAGACAAGGTTGGCTTCTAGCAAAGCGCCATGCCTACCCAATTCTCCAGAAATATTCTTACAGGAATATATAGATCTGTATCAAGCGTAGTATACCGTAGTATTGTGCATATCGGCCCAGTATCGGATAGTCACGTGCTAGGCCTGGGGCTGGATAAGTGTCTGCCCCGTACGAAGCACATGTCGGATGTCTGGTAACTAGTCTCTATAATCGGATATACATGACCTTGTCATAATATCCCGATGGCTGCAGCACCTCTAGAGTACTAATACCGTATCCTGCGTGACATCATCTCCACTATGACTGGAGTGATACTTCCGTCTTGACATCACACCCAATACTCTACGATTCTCAAATACTCAGCTTCGGCGTACACAGAACCGGTTAGAGTCCTAGACGACCTCAACTAAAGTATATTGATTGTCGTAAGCATTAGCGGTGCAAGTCTCAGGTTAAGACCAAATACACCTACCCTGATTTCGGATTCCCATAGACACATAGTCATAATACCAATGGGATTCCGAGGGGTCTATCCAGAGCGAAGCTATTTCCCGTACCATCGGTGAAACACAACCTCCTATCGCACTTGCATGAGTATCCAATACCCAAATATATGAGAACTATGTTGTTGTGCCCTCACAACGCGCACAAGTGCAATACTAGCCTATTCCGCATTATCGATGTCCAGTCTCGATAATACTACGACGACTAGGGATATTTAATGATTAATCCTTCGGGGACTGATACTGTCTCATATCATCTCAATCCAGGAACTAATCATATGGACCTCTCTTCATTTATATATCTAAGGTGATCTAATCACAAATGATGAGAGTACAATCTCCTTTGTCACATAGTTAATTTGTACAACAACACCTGATCTGTACAAATAGTGACGCTATGGGTCATAATTGTCCAACAATCTCCCACTTGGCACATAGCCAGTCACTCAAGTGTCCTACACCCGAACTATGTACGGTTGGCTCAAACTGCTGAGAAATGCTTTCGTCAGCGGATTTGCATGATTATCATCTTGATGCGATTTATTCGATCATCACATCGCCACGATATATGATCCGAATGAATCAGATGAGTATCTAAGTATGTATCTGGATCGTTGATGAGACCATTAATTCTTTAGCCTGTGCTGACGCCTAGCTCAGCTGCTAACAGAACTATATCTAATCTAATTAGATTTGTATCGACCCAAATGACTTCTATTGCTGCTTCAGCTGCAGCAACAACCCGCATTTGTTGCTTATTCGGTAACAGTATCTTGCTTGGAAGATTTCCAGCTCACTTTACCGTTATTCAAACTATATAGCACCGTTTGCGACTTTTAGTCGTCTTTATCGGTTATAGGAAACTTGCTACAGTGACCCCAGTCACTTCAAGTTCTCCTTCTCCATAGACTAAGACAGCATCCTTAGTTCTCTAAGATACTAACGGATGTTCTTAACATCAATCCAGTGACTATCACTCGGATTGGCCTGTTTGTGAATCCATATGCTCAAAGCGTATGATACACCAGGTCTCGTACATTTTTCAATGTACGTTTCTAGGAGAGTATTTCGAAAGCCAAGCTTTCGCCGATATTTATTTTATGGGAATATCATTTCCAAGAAATGACGTATTATCATTATTTTATAGGACAGCCACTATCAGTGCGCTCCCACTAACCTCCTTATATACACAGAAAATATTTTCGTTTTGAATTAAATCATACACCATTATGATTATATCAAAACGATAATTCTAAGAACCTAATGCTTGTTATAATCCAATCATGGATCAAATACTTGCATTATCCAAATGGATTTACCGTGGCAACAGGTAAAAGGTTGAATCGTAATCAACACAATGTTGATAACGATACCTTTCCGTTAAAAGCCTAGCTTTATACGCTGGTATGTTGCCATCCATGTATGTCTTCCTAGAAGACTTTTAAGTACCATTAGGCACAATGCCTTGTGGTACATCAACTAGTATCCAAACTGGTTGATATACATGGAATCCATTTCGGATTATACGCACTTTGCCATAATTAGGGAGTTGATATCTTATATCACTTCCTCATGCGTAGTCAGTTGGTATTCCTCAATAAGATACATCTTTATGAGGTTAGATCAGAAACCCATACCCCAGGTTGTTTTCTGACTCTGTCCGACCTACGCGGTTCTTGTATTTCGAAGATTAATGGTAATAGTCTCATCCTGGATGAACTATTCATGTTCCATTAAGATTCAGTGCCTTGAACAGTATTACTCTGATTTCCATCGAGTTATACTATCCTCCCACTTACCACTGCATATCGGTATTCCTCTCAGGAAAACCGTATGGTGAGTAACAATCTAATTGTTCTCTTGTGAGGTGTATAAGTACAATACTTATGGTATCCCTAGGATAACCTACATTTGGCACTTATCCTATTTGGGTTTTAGTTTGGTATCATCCAAACATATGCCTAGCATACCCAAATTATCAGAATGAGAAACCCGGTTTCTATTCCGTTCATATCTAATATGATATCTGTCAAACAGATTATTATGGAACCTTATTCAAAATAAGTTCTTGCACTTTTAAAGCTTATCCGTTGAAGGAAATGGTAGCTCAGAGCGACTCGTGATTAACCTTATCATGTCTAACAAAATTCGGTTAATCCGTTCGGACACACCGTCAAACTGACGTATTCCGGGAGGAGTCCTAATTTGAAAGAATACTATACTCTTTCATATATACAAGAAACTTATTGCTTAAGTATTTTCCATTACAGTCTTACCATGACGGTTTAATACTTTAGCCGATCTATTTGTCTATTTCGTGTCGAAACTCTAAAAGTTTCCGATTTGTGTTTCAAAAGAAACACATAACCATACGCGATGCCACATCCGTACAGGTCACGAAATATTCATATCCATATCTAGCCTAGCTAGACATGGGCCCACTTGCTTCACTATGAAGTAGGGCTAACAGATCGGTGGCATTTACACTTTTACCAAGTAAATAGTGTTTTAGGCACTTTGCCCAAATAGACTAGATTCGTAGACTTTATTTGAATAGAATCAAATCAGTCCTAGTACCCGCTCTTCAAAAGTGCGGATATACGATTCTTGTTTAGTAGTGTCCCTGACAACTATGCCACAATTAAGTTTCTTAACTGATCAAATCAATTTGAGCTATTTATTTGTCATGTTATATAATTGAGATATCATTTATATTCAAAATATAAATTCTGTTATTCACATCTAATGTGTTTATCTCAATATCATCTTTATATAATAAAACACTTTAGTGTTCTAGAATATAAAGGTACACCCGCAGCGGGTTATACGCGATATCGAGATAATGTTTCTAGTCAAACTAGCTATTATAACAGTTTCTAAATTTAAGTACTAACCCTAAGGTAGTTCCTAAATTCAGATATCTACGGTTAAAACAGCGACTTTCGTCCCGTTTTCAATTCGCAGATAAATCTCAATTGAAGTCAGTATCCTGTTCAAAACAGATTCTGAACATCAATATATATATTTTTATATACCACACTAAGTATCTAAAATCCAATTTTAATACTTGCTGTGAACATAATTATGACAAACATAATGGATTAAGCACTTAAGTTATCATTACATGATCTTCCAAAGATTATACTCTACTATTTGCTTAACTCCAAGCTTAGGCATAATACGTTATTTTATCAAATAAAATAAGTTATTATTTTTCCAGGACCATCCTGAAATTTATTCCCAATTTGAAAATTAAATCGTTTAAATACATTTTCACCCAGGATTATGTCTTAAACATTAATCTTTCATTTTTATATCTTGATTCTAATAGTCCAACTATTTAATCAACGATTAATGGTACTATTTATTATAATGATTATAATAGTCCAACTATATAATCAAATATAATCTAAATTAATTAACCTCAATTACATTGATTACTATAATCCAATTATAAAATCAACTGTAAACTGAAATTAATTAATTCAAATATATTGATTAATATAATCCAATTATATATAATCAAATATAATACAGTCCAACTGTTTATAAAAACAACAATTTAAATATTAGTCCAACTAACATTTAATCTAACGACGAAATAATTTGAATGAGCGCGTATGGCGAGTAATTGAACGAGTATTGCAAATTCAATTCTTGCCTCCCACTATTTTTCGGCGAGCCTCTAACCCTCTGTCGAGTACTCGGGAAACCATGTTTCCTAGTGGGCTAGGATCCCGTTAAATATCACACAATCTTGACTTTGGCCAACAAATTGTATGATAATTAACTAGGTAGATCTCGAAGATCAATTGGATCCCATCCAATTCCTAGATCCAGTAGGCGGATATCCAAATCCTAAACATATATCTTATATATGCCAATACATCCAATGTATTACCTAACCTTTTTCCTCTGAATCAACTAAACCTTGGCTTTGGCACAACAAACCTAGTGATCCCAGTCAAGCGCGACCCATTGACCATGGAAAGCTTCGTAATCAATGTCGATGGACAAGAAGTGGTCTTGACTTTGGCCAACAAACCACAACTTGGACAAGACACCGATATGGAACAAAGCCTTCGTGATTCAAACACATCTTCGACGGACAAAGGGCTTGACTTTGGCCAACAACCCAATGCCAATCTCGGATCTTGAGTAAGAATCACTCAATGGAAGGAAAAACACTTGATATTAAGCGAGGTTTTTCGCGTGCAATTGGCAACCAATTTATTATCTTTATTAAGGTCTCATCATCATACACCCTTAAACATGCATTCTAAACACATAATAAAGCGCATATGAAATAAAATAATAATGATATGCGGATGGATACTTTACATTGATCCTAGATCAAATCTCTCATTTTCTCTCTCCAAAACTAGCACATGTATTTACTTCTACCCGTTACACTACACTTCTAAAGAAACCTCATTTACATTGAGGGGAATAGGTGAGAAGAGAAATACAAAGAGTATAGAGGTGATAAGGCTGGACACGCAGGTCCAATTAATAAATCAAATTTATTACAACAATTTCCAAAATTGCCCCACCCGACTAATATCCATCCGATATACATTATTCATGCATCGCAACCATGTATTCATACAAGCATGTTATCAATCAATCTAACCCAATTAATTAATCTGATAATTAGTGATCATCCCAATGTTCAAACAACGATTTGATTTTTGCGCGAGTCAAACTCGTTTTGCGAATAAGTACTCAAAGTACGAATTCTTGAATTAAATTAAACTACATAATTAAATCCAATTTAATACGCATTTAATTCTAATTCATTATTTAATTCCAAATTAAATATTACACTTTTATTAACGAACCTTTACGACTTAAATTCCAAATTTAATCGCAACGGGTCTCAAAGCCCGATTAACGTCCAACGTTTATTTAATTTAAGTCCAATGGGCTTTTAATTAATTTCTTAAGGGGTGGACTTTTGGTCAACTCGGGTCAAACCAAATAACCAAAATCCAATCCGGGAGTTACCCCATAAGCCTTTAAATTAATTTTGGCCCATTAGGCCCAATTAAATAATTAAGGTCCATTAAGTCATAATTGGACTTTATGGATGCGATTTTAGGCCCAATTGGATCCAACCAAATTTGCCTAAACTCAACTTTGTACAACAAAGCCCAAAAGCCCAATCACAACCTTAAAGGCCCAATTTCCAAAATAAGCCCAATTAATTAACTTATAAAATTCTAAATTCCATAATTAATTAACCTAAGTGTAATACACAATTAATTATCCAATTAACATTTCTAAAACATCAATTAGCCTAATTAATCATGCACTTTATCAATAAATAGTGTCCAACACAATTTTAACAAAATCAAACCCATGCATGCTACTTTATTCTCGGCAATTAGGGGGTTTTCCAATCCGATTCGGTTTCAATCCAATTGAATCCACAATCATCATTTCCCAAATCAATTCAATTCATCCAATGAATTAAAATCAAAAAACACAATGAATTTCAAATTCAATTGAATTCGGCCAAGCCACTTTAATTTGGGAAAAATGTTCCAAATCAAAATTCAATCAAATTGAACTTCAAAACAACATTACCCAATTGTTTTAAGTCATCCAATGATCAAACAAACAAAATCACCAAGAAATTTAGGGTTCTTTAATTTCGGCCAACATAAGCAATTTGGGGAAATTTGTTCCAAACACAATTTCAACAAATTGATCCAATCAATCCTCAATTAAACATACTTTAAGCATTCTTAATCAACCAATTTCATCAAACATGCTCAAAATCAAGTTTACCCAAATTTTTCACTTTATGCCAACATAACAAATTGGGGAAATTTGTTCCAAACACAATTTCTTCAAATTGATCCAATCAATCCTTAATTCATCAACATTTAAGCATACTTAATCAATCAATTTAATCAAATCATGCTTCAATTGATTTTACCCAATTTGTCATGCCCAAAATTAGGGAAATTGAATCCAATCCAATTTCATGAAATTGATCATACACAACTTCAATTCAACCTCATTCAAGCATACTTCATCAAACAATTCAACCAAATCATGCCTAAATCGAGTTTACCCAATTTTAACCCTAACTTTTTCATGCTTGATCAAAGCTCAAGATACCATTGTTGAGTTCTAATATAGGTCCCAAGATCATGAAATCAAGCATAAAATTCGCATGAATACATCAAAGGAATAAGGCGGAATTCATACTCACATTGAATGGTTTGATGCTAGGAAGAACAAGACCCATTTTGCTCCTTGTTGAAGCTCGGTTTTGACCTCCAAAAACAGCAGGGACTGCTCGGTGGGGGCTGTTTTGATGCTCCAAAAATCGGCCATGGAAGACCACCATTGAAGCTCCAAACTTCAAGCTTCAATAACAAATCCAAGCTCATAAATTCGTTTCCCTATCACCTATGTATAACCCAAGTGTGTGCTAGCACTTGTTCTTCTCCATATTAATTGATCAAACCAAAAATTGATGAAGAATTCGGTCTCCAAACCGTGAGAGAGATGAAGAAGATTTTGGCTGCAAAAGCCTAAATCGTGAGTCACCTCCAAGGAGAGAGAGAGAGCCGAAATTGATCTTCCCCCCCCCCCCCCCCCCACACACTGACACATTCCCCTCCCCCCTCTCTCCTTTGGAATTTACAAAAAAACCCTTATCAATATTTACAATTCCTTTTTTTTTTTTTTTTTAAATTTACACATTATAAATTTAAATATTTTATTAATAATTAATAAAATGTTAATTATTTTTTTTTATTTTTTTTATTTTTGTTAATAAATATTACATATTTTTTATCTATTCGTTTAATTTTTTTAATTCATTTTAATTTAATTAAAACTACTTATGTATAAAAAAAATATTTTACAATATAATTTTTTTATTATTTTCGAAATTTATAAAAAAAAAAAAAAAAAAAAAACCAAAAATTGGCCCCAAGGGAATCATCCCCCTTGGGGCCTGGAGCCCTGGACGATGATCGTCCAGGGAGATTGTTCCCCTTTTGAGGGAACAATCGTCCCCCCCTCCCTTTTTTTTTTTAATTATTATATATTTTTTTTTTTTTAATTTCGAAAAAAAAAGTTTAATAATTTTAAAAAATTATATATATATATATATATTAAATTTAAAGTTGTGTTGAGTTACTAGGACGTGACAATTTAATTTAAACAATATAAATTTTTTTATTTTCGAAAAAAAAAAGAGGAAGTAAGGATCGTCCCCAAGGGGGGACCCCCTTAGGCCTGGACGATCATATCGTCCAAGATCCCTTTGGACGATAGGATCGTCAAGGGGACGAACTTTTTTTTTTTTTAATTATTTTATATTATTATTTTTTTAATTATTTCAAATCTATGAGAAATATTTTATAATTTTTTGATTTTTGTTAATAAATAATTCATAAAATAAACATAGATTAGATTAATTCATAAAATAAATTTTTGGATTTTTTGATTTTTCTAATATACATGAAAACATTTTTATAATGTATAAGTAGTGTTAAATAAATTAAAAAAGAATCACAAAAATTAAATGAATAAATAAACACAAAATAAATAATAATAAATCTGAAATTTGTAATATTTATTAAACAATCCTTATCAATATTTGTAATGACTTTTTTTTTAATTTTTGAAAAGTTACACATTATAAAATTTATATATTTATATATATTAATTTAAAATAATTATATACTAGTTATAACATTTTATTAATAATTAATATATTTTTGTTAATAATATTACAGATTTTTTATCTATTCATTTATTTTTTTTTATTCATTTAATTTAATTATACTACTTATGTATAAAAAAATATAATTTAAACAATATTTTTTTTTTTATTTTTTTTGAAATTAATATTAATACTATTTATATATTAATATTTTTAATTTAACCAAATAAAATTAAATTATAAAATATATTTTTGAAAAAATTTTTAAAAGAAAAAAAAAAAGGAAGGAAGAAGGGCGATTCCCCGCCCTTCTCATCTTTTTTTTTTTTTAAATTTATCAAAAAATATGTTATATTATATATATGTATGTATATATCAATAAATAAATAAAATTAGATTTATATAGTTTATTTGAAAGTTGAAAATGGAATTTTGGTAAAAGAAAAGGGTAAATAGGGAATTACAGGGGAGACAAAAAAAGTAAAATGTGTAAGGGGAGGTGGGAAGATAAGCCCTCATTTCAATGCTTAGGAGAGAGAGAAAATAAAAAGCTTTTTAATATATATTACTTTAAAACATTTACCAAGTAAATAAATAAAGTATATATATTAAACTTTAAATCAAAAGTCAAAAGAAAAAGCAAAAAGCAAAAAGGTACAAGTCATATCAACTTTATTCCCATCACTTTTTACTTTTCACATCAAGTCACTTTATTAAAGTGACATCATGTCATGTCACATCACTCAAAGTGACAAGTGATTTGACACGTGATGCGACTATTGATTTGACGCTTGAAGTGACTTGTCTGCCGCGCTCGGATTCAAAATACGAATGCGCTCGCAATCACTCTCGGGCTCGGGTTCGCTAATTCCAAATTAACGAATTTTCCGTCGCGTCGTAATTAAATGATTACGCCTAGCGAAATCACTATTCACGTCGCTAACGAATTAATTCTAAATTAATTTGTTCTCCCGAATTAAAATCCAATTTTAATTCCGCGTCGAAATCCAATTTCTAATAATATATCAAATATATTATTTTATCGATTAATTCCAAATTAATCGTTCTCTCTCTTTAACGATATTTTATCCGAAATAAAATATCTCCGTAATTAATCCCAGATTAATTTTCTCTCTCTAGAAATTAATCTTCTCTCTTTACTAATTAATCCCAGATTAATCATAGTGCGAGTCATACGTCATCGGTGAATCTTCAGGAAGCGACCCATGAGATCTCCGGATATGTTGGCAGTAAATACGGTCGTCGGACTATCCGAACACGTAAGTACCTCGTACTACGTTTATACCGATTTACAAGACAAGGTTGGCTTCTAGCAAAGCGCCATGCCTACCCAATTCTCCAGAAATATTCTTACAGGAATATATAGATCTGTATCAAGCGTAGTATACCGTAGTATTGTGCATATCGACCCAGTATCGGATAGTCACGTGCTAGGCCTGGGGCTGGATAAGTGTCTGCCCCGTACGAAGCACATGTCGGATGTCTGGTAACTAGTCTCTATAATCGGATATACATGACCTTGTCATAATATCCCGATGGCTGCAGCACCTCAGAGTACTAATACCGTATCCTGCGTGACATCATCTCCACTATGACTGGAGTGATACTCCCGTCTTGACATCGCACCCAATACTCTACGATTCTCAATATACTCAGCTTCGGCGTACACAGAACCGGTTAGAGTCCTAGACGACCTCAACTAAAGTATATTGATTGTCGTAAGCATTAGCGGTGCAAGTCTCAGGTTAAGACCAAATACACCTACCTTGATTTCGGATTCCCATAGACACATAGTCATAATACCAATGGGATTCCGATGGGTCTATCCAGAGCGAAGCTATTTCCCGTACTATCGGTGAAACACAACCTCCTATCGCACTTGCATGAGTATCCAATACCCAAATATATGAGAACTATGCTGTTGTGCCCTCACAACGCGCACAAGTGCAATACTAGCCTATTCCGCATTATCGATGTCCAGTCTCGATAATACTACGACTAGGGATATTTAATGATAATCCTTCGTGGACTGATACTGTCTCATATCATCTCAATCCAGGAACTAATCATATGGACCTCTCTTCATTTATATATCTAAGGTGATCTAATCACAAATGATGAGAGTACAATCTCCTTTGTCACATAGTTAATTTGTACAACAACACCGTGATCTGTACAAATAGTGACGCTATGGGTCATAATTGTCCAACAAAAAGAAATTCATATTTATCTGAGTTCAGTCCTATATGATCTCATCATACAATGTGCTTCCATTCTCATGTCACTACATGAACGATCCTGATCAAGGTCGTCATACAAGTATAGAATGGACCACATTTATAGATAAACCACAAACAAAGTACCATCTTTGTTTGCTTTCTATGTACTATTTAGATTACTAACTTCAGACTTAAATAATATTGTGCATCAAACATACACCATGTCTGAAGGTACAAGAGTAATCAAGGTAAACAAGACAATTAGACAATATGCGATATAAACCAAACAAGTTTGAAAAATGAATAATTCATTGATTATTATTACAATAATCAATCGCGTTTACAATACATGAAGCTTTAGGGCATATCCCAACAATCATATGACATAAGTAACTAATACAATACCAATTGTGGATATAAGAAAGTCATAAATCCATGATTATAATATTCAAATTGCAAACATCCCAAGCTTTGTGAAGCTGACCAACATGACTATATGCAGACAGGATAACAACAAGAGATGATGAATTTGATTTTACCTTCTCTCCCTACATTAGGTCAAAAACTTCAACTATAGACTCGTACTCCCCATTCATTCTGTATCCAAACATCACCGCGCTCCAAAATACAGGATCATCAAGTTTTATCTCAAATTGGTCAAAAACTCTTCGTGCCCAAGCAGATTGCCCACATTTCATATATATATAAATAAGAGATGTAGCAATTAATTCATCTTTAATTTTCCCAGTTCTAATAACATGTCCATGAGTCTCTTTTCCACACTTCAGAGCAGACTAGTCTGCACAGGCTGATAAAACACTTGTAATGCATTTCAAACATGGGACTGTGCCAACTAGCAGCATTTTCTGAAAGTACTTAAAAGCTTCGGATCCCATTTATTGTTGGGAAAATCCACTGATCATTGAATTTCAAGTTGATGAATCACGTTTAACTATTTCATATGCTAACTAATCAAACGACTAAATGGCTTTCGAGCTCTGTCCATTTAACATCATTCCAGATATCATCGAATTCCATGTAAGAATATTTCTACTCCCATTCAATTCCTAGAATACATTATGAGTCCAAGGCAAACAACCGCATTTTGAATACATGTCAACAAGTGCACAACCAACCTTAGTATCAGATTGCATCTCAATTTTCTTTATAAGCCCGTGAACCTGCCTACAAAACTGAGATATAAAAGATTTCCAAACGTAAAAATAACATGAATAAATGTAACTGAATTGGGTGTTTCACTTAAACACTCCCTAACGTCCTTGAACACTTTAACACCACTAGAGGAACCCTATTATTTAAAAGCCCGTAAAAAGGGCATTTTAGCTCACAACATCCTTCTCATGCATCTCTCTAAACACTCTAGTATCATGATAAATTATATATTTTTATTTTATTTTATTTTATTGATACTATACAATATTAAAACATTATTAAATCTAATAACTTTACATAAATATTGTTACTTAATGGATAAATAATGAAAATTTTGAACAAGAATTATATTTTTATTTAACATTATTTTTCCATTTATTAACAGAGTTATGAATTTTTATTATTGTTAATATGCACGTTATTTATTAATTTTATTTTAAATATTTTTATTTATTTATCAACTTATTCTTTTTATTTTACCAATGTATTGTGTTACAAACAAAATACGTTAAGGTGTAATTATCAATAATTTCATTAAATAAATAAATTAAAAGTATTTATTATTAAGGTATTAGATTTTCATAATTTTATAAAAATTTCATATTAAACTAAAAAGAAATGGTTCAAAAAAAAAATCAAAGAATAATAAAATAAATTTATTTTTTGAGTTGATGGGGTAATGGGCTATTATAAAACCAGTATGGGGTAAGTGGTAGTTTGTAAATTCAGCAGGGAGAAATTGGCGATCTCTCATACCAAAATTTCATTTAAGGGTTAAAGTTTATATTTACTAAATTTAAATTAATAAAAACAATATTAAAATATTAAATAAATAACAAAATAATAACAAAATATATATTACATTATAACACATTGTTTCAAATCTATTGCCTTTGGTTTCAATTTTAATGATTAGCAAATGCTTAACTTAACAAATTATTAATCCAATTTAATATTAACCGAACTTTGCTTAATTAAATTCTACTTACCTTTTGCATTATAAGAGCAAGCTAAACATGACTAAAGATTTTATACTTAATTTCACTTGCACTTTCCTTATATTTTAAATTATACTATGGTTCCTTGCAAATTTTGTGGAATAATTTTTTATTTTTTAATATTTACTTAAGAATTTTGTGTAACTTAAAAATTTTGCTTAGAGATTCCTTTTATTGCCATGAAATTTTTACTACCATCAAATCTTCCATCTTAAAGTTGTACATAATTTTGTTTAAGATTCTTTATATTTCCACTAATCATGAACAATGATATTTATTTTTCATATTTACTAAATTAATGTGCATGGAGAATATTTATTTATTTATTTATTTTTAATATTATGTGAGAGTACGGATATATATAAAAGTTAATGAGATCAACTGAAGCCATACATCAAGCAACATGCTAAATCTGTTAGATTCTTAATCAGAAATGATGTGATTCGTCAAGACAATTAAAGCAGAAAAACAAAAAAAAAACAAAAACAAAAACACATACGTTAAAAGGTGAAAACAATGTAGTATACATGAACTATCCACGATATCAAAAGACGTGTAATTTGATTTTGCAGCAGAGTTAATGATATGGTCAATTACCTGTAACAAAAGCCACAACAGAGATTAACAGATTCTTATAATGAAAATCATATTGAACAAGCACAATAATCCAAACCAGCCTACGCTAAACGAATAATATTCTTTGGCCTTATACATTATAATACAATTATCCTCTTCAGTGATTTACGAATCTGACTTCACAGATTCTTTTTCAATAGTATGCTCAAGTCATCATTCTCGGACGAAACATATTGATATTCGCTATCACTGAATACGCGAGGTGATGGATCAACAACTGCTGAGACTAGTGAAGATCCATACATATGAGAATCCAGCGAATATGTTAACAAAGATGGTTACTCGGGACAAGCTAGAGCTGTGCAGAGACAGCCGGGATAGCTGTCAGATGACAATTGCTTCAGACGCAGCTGGAGGGGGAGAATTGTAATGACCAGTTGCTGCATGAAGCATGCATACCATGCAACTACTTCTAGATGATCTAGCTGCAAGTCACTGTCATCAAGTTGGCATGTCAACATCCAGCAAGCATCTACATCCTAACATTGGGCTGACTTGGGCAGTTCTCATAATTGTTAGGTGGTCGGTTCGGTCAAAGACGCATTTTACATCATTTTGCGGAAAAATATTTTTCAAACTATAGCGCAATTTTGACGAATGGATTCCAAATCTTTCGACCCTCGTGGGCCTGTGGCGGCTCTTGAAGCCTCAATCCTCGTTCTCAACTTACCTAGAAGAGAATTTAATCTCAATCTATCTGCCGCTACCGTTGATCATTGTGGTGGAGTTCATATTTTGTCATGACTTGAATGATCGAGTCTGGATGATGTAGTAGTCATTTGGAGTCATTTAAAGATTGAAATGTCAAGGAACATATATTATTTGGGAGCCTTGCATTGTAAATTAATTTATTTGAGTTTCTTGGGGGGGAAAAAAGCTTTTGGAGTTGAACGAAATTATAAAATGATGAATGAATATGATGCTCATAGAATTAAATATGATGAGGATATTTTAAGAAAAAAATATAATCGAGTGTGATTAGGATTTTATAGGAGTGCCAGAAGCACCACTCATCAACAGAGGATGTATTGGCCCAGCCAGAAAATTAATCGGGTCAGCCCATTATGCCCACACACGACAATTGCGAGGTTGTCGGTTGAGCGACATTCCCAAAATAATAAAATATATAAAAAGCAAGGACATTTCAGTAATTCTTGAAACTTCCTCTACCTCTTTCTTTAAACCAATTCCCCACTGTAACATTTCACCCTAGGCTAAGAGAACCTACTTCCAGGTTTTAATAACAAAGGATAACTATGGTGGTGCAGAATGGGCATCTCTGCATGCCAAACTACCACCAAAACAAATGTTCAAAGATGAACCCAAAGAAAAAGAGATTTCCTCCAACATAACATGAAATAGTTTAAAATCTTCCATAATAACATTCACATTAAGAAGAACATAAGCTACATGTACCTAAAACATGAATAAAGTATTGGAAACCAAACGTCCTTCCTATTAAATTTATGCAATCAAAGAATAAAGCTAGAGAAACAAGCCCCTACCCCATCCCCAAAAGAGAAGAAAAATAAGCCAAATTAAGTATAATAAATGATTTTACCTCCGCCTCATGGGGTGTCATCGGGCCTGCAATTTAATCAGGAAAAGATATTAGTACAAACAACCTTGCCAAAACCTTAACTAGAAATATCAAAATGGAAGTTTTCTACAAATGGAAAAATTTTAAGTTGATTCCTTCATTCACATACTCGAAAATAACGGCATTCTAAAGTATTATATTGTTGTCTTGAGGAGCATCACTAATGCCAGCAGGAAGATCTTGTTGTAACCTAAAATCCCTCATCGATATCTTCCTTGCAGGAGTTGACATTCTCACCGCCTACATATACAGTAAAAGGCCAATCCAAAAAAAAAAAAAAAACACTTCTCAGTGTCATCAATTGTTTCACAAACAATGAACAAGCAGCCACTTGAACAGATTTGAACCAACAAAAGTTCCTCAAGAGTAATCAACAGACAGGATGCACTACATTAAAGTTTGCAAAATTGAGCTGAGATTCAAAGAAAGATCTTGAGAACTTCCCTTATTCATATCACATGACATAACTCACTAATACAATACCAATTGCGGATATAAGAAAGTCATAAATCCATGATTATAATATTCAGATTGCAAACTTCCCATGCTTTGTCAAGCTGACCAGCATGACTACATGCATACAGGATATTAACAAGAGATGCTGAATTTGATTTTACCTTCTCTTCCTGCATTAGGTCAAAAACTTCAACTGCAGACTCGTACTCCCCATTCATTCTGTATCCAAACATCACCGCGCTCCAAAATGCAGGATCATCAGGTTTTATCTCAAATTGGTCAAAAACTCTTCGTGCCCAAGCAGGTTGCCCACATTTCATATACATATAAATAAGAGATGTAGCAATTAATTCATCTTTATTTTTCTCAGTTCTAATAACATGTCCATGAGTCTCTTTTCCACACTTCAGAGCAGAATAGTTTGCACAGGCTGATAAAACACTTGTAATGCATTTTAAACATGGGACTGTGCCTGCTAGCTGCATTTTCTGAAAGTACTCAAAAGCTTCAAATCTCATTCCTTGTTGAGAAAATCCACTGATCATTGAATTCCAAGTTGACGAATCAGGTTTAAATCCTTCATATGCTAACTGATCAAACAACTCCATGGCTTTCGAGCTCTGTCCATTTAACATCATTCCGGATATCATCGAATTCCATGTCAGAATATCTCTGCTCCCATTCAATTCCTGGAATACATTATGAGCCCAAGGCAAACACCCGCATTTTGAATACATGTCAACAAGTGCAGTACCAACCTTAGTATCAGATTGCATCTCAATTTTCTTTATAAGCCCGTGAACCTGCCTACCAAACTGAAGATATAAATGATTTGCACACGTAGAAATAACAGAAATAAATGTAACTGAATTGGGTGCTTCACTTAAACACTCCCTCATGTCCTTGAATACTTTTAACACCACTAGAGGAACCCCATTATTTAAAAGCCCGGTAAAAAGGGCATTATAGCTCACAACATCCTTCTCAGGCATCTCTCTAAACACTCTAGTAGCCAAAATTATTTCTTTCTGATTGGAATACATAGTCATTAATGAAGTTGCCAGATATACATCCATCTCAATGCCCAACTTTATCGCCAAACAATGCATTTGCAAGCCATGATCAACACTCTCACAAGCAGACAACGCACTAGCAACAGTGACAGAATTAGCCCTAAACGTTCCAACCACCGCTTCTTTAAACACCCTCAGAGCTTGTCTAAAATACCCATTGTGGGCAAGCCCGGAAATTGCCGAGTTCAATGACGCCAAGTCCCGGTCAGGCATTTCATCGAACACTTTAAGAGCATCAGTAAGTAGATTAAGTTGCATGTACATTCCCATGAGAGCATTGGCTGCGTACACGTCTGATGAAAACCCAGATTTGATGAGATGGGCATGGATGATTTGGCCTTGTGTGGGTGATTTGAGCTTGGCGCATGCTTTGAACAGAGAGGGGAAGGCGAATTTGTGGGGGAGCAAAGAAGTAGAGTGATGGTGTGTGCATAAATTAAGTGCTTCTTTGTAGAAGCCATTTGTTACTAGTTTTGGTATTTGGTGTTTCATATGATCAGTCACGAATTTAATTTGCTGGGCCTCACTACAGCGCACAAACTTTTCTTTAGCCACTTCAAGCCGAAATCTGAGTTCTTGAGACGAAGAAGACGAGCAGAGCGGCTGGGATTTAGGGTTTCGTGTTAAAAAAAGAAAGCTTTTATATGAGGGGAAGTTTGGTTTACCAGCGAAAAAAATAAAGTTTCATGTAATATAATATTTTCAATTCACTTGAAAATCAATTAAAATATAAACCGTTAGATTTAAGCAAAATTGAATCCAATGGCTATAATCCTATATGTATGCCATACCGGCATGTATGTTGCATCGTAGCAATGGCCTACAAAACATTATCCAAAGCCTAGTTAACCACCATTTATTTGTTTATATGCATTAGTTTCAAAATATTGGAGCTTTTCCTTGAATATAAATTACATGAGCTACCATAAGAGAGTCATACATCCATGCATAGATGTGCACTAAATGACAGGAACAAAACTTCAATACCAATGGTTGGGGTGTTCATAGGGTCGGGTCAACCCGCGACCCGACCCGATCGGGTTTATAAATTCTAAATTTCAATCGGGTCGGGTCACGGGTTTTGGGCAGCAACCTCGGGTCTGACTCGACCCGATCCGTTGTAAATTATATTATAATTATAGTATATATTTTTAATGGTTTAACTTTGATGAGAAAGTGTTGTGGCTGGAATGACAAAGCTTTTCCTTGCTCTTGTTGTAGTACCAAGTTCAAATCCCACCATTCACAACTCTTATTTTTATTTTTTCACTCTTTTCAAAAAATAAAATAAAGTTGCTTCAATGGGATTCGAACTTGTGATTATTTACAAGTTAAACTCAGATTTTGCTATCTCAACTACAGATATAAGTTGTAAAGTTTATAATATAAAAATATATATTATGTTCACTGCAGATTATGTGACCGACCCGACCCGTGACGACCCGACCCGAGCGTGGGTCAACTCCTTAAATTTCAGGTTTCGGGTCAAAAGACCAGAATGACCTGACCCGATCGGGTCAAATTTTTTTTTGAAAAACCCGACCCGACCCGTGAACACCCCTAACCAATGGTACAAAAAAATTAACAATAAGAGGCCAAACATCCATCCTCATATGTCAAAATAAATATAAAACAAAGTTAAAGGTGTTTTCACCATAACCTTTATAGTCTCTGTGTTATTTAGAAATAAGAAATTGTACTATTTTAAAGTTCCATATAATCTAACAAGTAGCAATTAGTCAACAGTCCAATTCTGCTCAATAATCTCCCGTATTTTCCTATTGTACTCATGTTTGTTCTCGCTAAACATCTGTTCTGCCTCCGAATTTAAAGGAAAGTCTAGATCTGGGTCACAAAGCAAAAACTGCAATCAAAACATGACAAAGAAACCGAAAAATAGAGGCATGAAAATCATTTATAAAGTCATCTAAAGTTACAAGAAGTCATTAACTTTAAATGAAAGGAGGCTTTTTTAGACCGTTTAGTATCAATTGCCAAGTGTCATGTCCTTATTTTCTAGGACGCGACCGACAAGAGACAGCTGCGCCATCTCGCTGAGCCTTGTGACGTGTACATATATGATGTGAAGTGATCTAACCTTATTCTGAGGTAATTATTCATACATATATTAACATTCTGAATTTTATAAAATGTATGCCTACTACACTTATTAACATGACTTTTTTCTTTTAATTATAGATGTTTAATTTATTATTAATTATTATGGCAAACATTTTACTTGATGGGATGTTGATGCTGCATCCCATCAAGTACATGTTTTACATGTTAGGGTTGGTGCTCAGAGTGCCAATCCGGATCGTATTTATGTCTGATTCATAAATACGAGCAATTCTATTTTCCATAATATTATTAATTTAATGGTAGCACTCTTGCCTTTTATACACCTATTCGATCTAATTACGATTGGATATTCAATTATGATTAGATCAAAACTAAATCTGATTTAGTGATCCATGTATATTAGACAAAGACCCTACGATTTACAATATAGTATGCATTTACAACGTAGTTTGTAATTGAAATTGGGAAGCGCACTATAAGATGTATATCCTTAAATAAAGTTCTTGGTCAAGATTTACTAACACGGGTCGGTTAGTAAAATTCGCTGAGACTAGTACATGTCGTATATCGTGACTTGGTCCGATGGTTTATCCTAGTGAACCATGAGTTTTGGGAGACTTGTATAGACATGTAGGTGTTTATTTGATGGACACTGAACGACTCACTGAAGATTTACTAATAGATGGTACACTAAAGGGAATCGTCACGAGTTGAGCGAGCATAATGGTCATTTGACTTGAGATACCACAGTAGGATATATGAGTTATCCTCCACACTTTGATGGCAGTCACATCACCGATCTATTCATGATCAGACCTTCGCTTGTTCGTTGGGTGTGGACTGATGCTCATGATATCCAGTGCGCATCAAGATAGGATCCGTCAGTCCTGTGTACAAGGCATATGCATCCTCACGTGTTTACGACGGTATAACTTCAGAAATCAGTTCCGAGTGTTATTTAGAGATCATAAATTGAAAGTCGACTATATTATACCAAACAGGTTTGACATTTTTTCTATACCCTAGGTATAATATGGATAGCCTGACATGTGTGAAGTATTTTGGATGAAATTAGTGTAATTAGTGTCCAATTTAGTCATTTGATGACATGTTTCCATTTTAGAGTGTTATGAACACTCTTGTAATGCCTATAATTTTTCTTGGGTGATTCATATGTGGTGACTTGATTTGGTGTTTTGATTAATTGACTTAATCTTGAAAAAATGGATTTAAAGCATGAAAAATCTTAATTTTCAGTTCTGGATCAGATCTGTGCAAAATGAAAATTTTTGTGATAAATATAATGTTTTATGAATGTATTGAATGTGTTTTGGGAGTTAGAACAATTGCCGGAAAGTGTTTCGGAGCTGAAATAAGCGAAAACGGTTAAAAACGGCGTTACCGAGTGACTTTTGAGCCAACCGGGTGACGACTGTCCAAACAGTGAGTTCCTCACTGTTCGGGCAGCCCATGAACTTCCCTAACACTATTTGGGCTGACTTGGGCAGTTCTCATAATTGTTAGGTGGTCGGTTCGGTCAAAGACGCATTTTACATCATTTTGCGGAAAAACATTTTTCGTAAAAATTTCACAACGTTTCATATATATTTATGTCGTTATTTGATATCGAATAAATAGGTTAGATGAAATACAAATAAATTATTCATATTAGATATTGAATAATTTATTCGGTAATTGAAAAAGTTTTAAATTATGATTTCGCTCGAACCGCGCTTCTGCTGCGCCCATCGCCCAAAACCCAAACATTACAGCCCTTCTGAAAATCAACCTCGGGTCCATATCCCCGAACTAGTTCTGACTGAACATACTCTTGTTAAGAATATCTTGGACCTATACAACAGACAACTCCACCAATGGCTCATGACTCGGTTACCATATCCTTTGCACCTCGGTTTGAAGAAGTTCATCTCGCGCCACCTCAGGCTGAATATACTATTAGCACATGATGAAATCCAATAGGGAATGATCTGTAAAAATATGAAAAATAGAAAAACAAGCCATTAGGGAAAGCTCTCATCATCGGGCCCATTAACATAGCAAGGTCTCGAGGGAGAAATTTCGATCCCATGCCATCAATAATAGGCGTCCCGAGGGAACTCGACCTTCTGTACTATTTTTACTTAATGGATAAATAATGAAAATTTTGAACAAGAATTATATTTTTATTTAACATTTTTTTCCATTTATTAACAGAGTTATGAATTTTTATTATTGTTAATATGCACGTTATTTATTAATTTTATTTTAAATATTTTTATTTATTTATCAACTTATTCTTTTTATTTTACCAATGTATTGTGTCACACAAAAAAATTGTTACAAACAAAATACGTTAAGGTGTAATTATCAATAATTTCATTAAATAAATAAATTAAAAGTATTTATTATTAAGGTATTAGATTTTCATAATTTATAAAAATTTCATATTAAACTAAAAAGAAATGGTTCAAAAAAAAAATCAAATATCCTAGGGTAGAATAATAAAATAAATTTATTTTTTGAGTTGATGGGGGTAATGGGCTATTATAAAACCAGTATGGGGTAAGTGGTAGTTTGTAAATTCAGCAGGGAGAAATTGGCGATCTCTCGTACCAAAATTTCATTTAAGGGTTAAAATTAAAGTTATATTTACTAAATTTAATTAATAAAAACAATATTAAAATATTAAATAAATAACAATAATAACAAAATATATATTACATTATAACACATTGTTTCAAATCTATTGCCTTTGGTTTCAATTTTAATGATTAGCAAATGCTTAACTTAACAAATTATTAATCCAATTTAATATTAACCGAACTTTGCTTAATTAAATTCTACTTACCTTTTGCATTATAAGAGCAAGCTAAACATGACTAAAGATTTTATACTTAACTTCACTTGCACTTTCCTTATATTTTAAATTATACTATGGTTCCTTGCAAATTTTGTGGAATAATTTTTTATTTTTTTTTAATATTTACTTAAGAATTTTGTGTAACTTAAAAATTTTGCTTAGAGATTCCTTTTATTGCCATGAAATTTTTACTACCATCAAATCTTCCATCTTAAAGTTGTACATAATTTTGTTTAAGATTCTTTATATTTCCACTAATCATGAACAATGATATTTATTTTTCATATTTACTAAATTAATGTGCATGGAGAATATTTATTTATTTATTTATTTTTAATATTATGTGAGAGTACGGATATATAATAAAGTTAATGAGATCAAATGAAGCCATACATCAAGCAACATGCTAAATCTGTTAGATTCTTAATCAGAAATGATGTGATTCGTCAAGACAATTAAAGCAGAAAAACAAAAAAAAACAAAAACAAAAACAATACGTTAAAAGGTGAAAACAATGTAGTATACATGAACTATCCACGATATCAAAAGACGTGTAATTTGATTTTGCAGCAGAGTTAATGATATGGTCAATTACCTGTAACAAAAGCCACAACAGAGATTAACAGATTCTTATAATGAAAATCATATTGAACAAGCACAATAATCCAAACCTGCCTACGCTAAACGAATAATATTCTTTGGCCTTATACATTATAATACAATTATCCTCTTCAGTGATTTACGAATCTGACTTCACAGATTCTTTTCAATAGTATGCTCAAGTCATCATTCTCGGACGAAACATATTGATATTCGCTATCACTGAATACGCGAGGTGATGAATCAACAACTGCTGAGACTAGTGAAGATCCATACATATGAGAATCCAGCGAATATGTTAACAAAGGTGGTTACTCGGGACAAGCTAGAGCTGTGCAGAGACATAGCCGGGATAGCTGTCAGATGACAATTGCTTCAGACGCAGCTGGAGGGGGAGAATTGTAATGACCAGTTGCTGCATAAAGCATGCATACCATGCAACTACTTCTAGATGATCTAGCTGCAAGTCACTGTCATCAAGTTGGCATGTCAACATCCAGCAAGCATCTACATCCTAACACTATTTGGGCTGACTTGGGCAGTTCTCATAATTGTTAGGTGGTCGGTTCGGTCAAAGACGCATTTTACATCATTTTGCGGAAAAATATTTTTCGTAAAAATTTCACAACGTTTCATATATATTTATGTCGTTATTTGATATCGAATAAATAGGTTTAGATGAAATATAAATAAATTATTCATATTAGATATTGAATAATTTATTCGGTAATTTGAAAAAGTTTTAAATTATGATTTCGCTCGAACCGCGCTTCTGCTGCGCCCATTGCCCAAAACCCAAACATTACAGCCCTTCTGAAAATCAACCTCGGGTCCATATCCCCGAACTAGTTCTGACTGAACATACTCTTGTTAAAAATATCTTGGACCTATACAACAGACAACTCCACCAATGGCTCATGACTCGGTTACCATATCCTTTGCACCTCGGTTTGAAGAAGTTCATCTCGCGCCACCTCATGCTGAATATACTATTAGCACATGATGAAATCTAATAGGGAATGATCTGTAAAAATATGAAAAATAGAAAAACAAGCCATTAGGGAAAGCTCTCATCATCGGGCCCATTAACATAGCAAGGTCTCGAGGGAGAAATTTCGATCCCATGCCATCCATAATAGGCGTCTCGAGGGAACTCGACCTTCTGTACTATTTTAGCATAACAGACCATGAGGGAGATATTTCGATCTCATGCCTTTCACAATATGATGATATGAGGGGACATGACCCTTTTGGTGCTGCTCTAACATAACAAGGCCATAGGGATATATTATGACCTCATGCCCTTCACATTATGATGAGACCTCGGTGGAACGGATCCAACTCCGTGCCATTCAATAAACTTGGCGATAAGGGAATAATCCCTTATTGTACCATTCAAGAAGGAAATGAAGGGGAATTATGACCATATACCATTTAATATGCCAAGGTCTCGACAGAACGAATCCAGTCCCAAACAGATAAGAACACTTGGCCACAAGAGAATGATCGCTATTTGTGCTATTTACACATTAATAGGGCGTTGGTGGGATATACCCAACCCCGAGCTAGCATAAACACTAAGTCATAAGGGAATGATCCCTCAGTAGGAAATGACTTTCCTTAGCGCGGTGTAAGTTGCTTGTGTGAGCACTGGCTCTGGTATGGATCTTTAAAATTTTATTTTCCTTCTCCCTTTGTTGTAGTAGCCAAAATCAATCCTTTGATGTCAAATGCTTGGATCAACCACTCGATCTTCCGAACTATGACTCGAAACCAACAAACCGAAGTATGGGTTTCACTCATAAAGATTAAACTCTAAATAATTTTGAGAATAAAGATGTCACAATAGTGTTTGGCTTTTGGAATTTCAAACACTCACAACACTTGTGAATGCTTGAACTCTCTCTATTTTCTCTTCTTTGCACTTGTGTGAATGAATGCAAAATGTTAACCTTAAAAGTGAGAGAAATGGTAGAGATTATATTCTCTTACACAAGCAAACTAACCTTGTCATTAAGCATCTGATGCTTTATTGCAATGGCCAACACAAAAATATGAATGTCATACCAAAGCATAAGAAATGATAAGCTAAAGACAAGGATTTTGTCATTAAGCATCTAATGCTTTCTTTCAATGGAAAACACATAAATGTGGAGGCCGTACTAAAGCATAAAAATGTATTAGCTAATGACAAAACTATTAGGTGTATACATGCCACCTAATAGACATAATAAGTTGGAGAGCATGACAAGCCATATGACTTTGTCTCCAAGGTAATAAAAACCACTATCTTAATAATGATTAAATTACCTTCAATTATATTGTAGTAATTATCTCGTAATTATTACTAACTTGATTATCTCATAATCAAGATTTGATTATCTCATAATCAAAGAATTCTAGAAAACATTAAGTTAAATTAATTTAACATAGTCTTCATTTGTGAAAATAAATATTATTAATCTTATTAATAATATATAAATATAATGTGAGCATATTATTAGACTATCTTATTATATTAGATTTGCTACAGTTAATCGAGCTAGCACGGGGACCAAATGGACCTACGGTTCCAAGCTCCAATAATTTTGAAATATTATTTAAACTATTTAATCAAATATTATGAATTATTAACTCTGTGTTATTCCACTAAAAACTCAAAGATGAACTCTTGTTACTGTATATGGATAAAATAATCCGAACAACTTCAGTGTTCATCGATATAGTCATTACATATGGATATAGCCCTTCACGAATATCTCATAAATAGAGCCGGGTCAAAAGTCCGTTAAACCCCTCTAAATATTTTGTCTCTTAAGCACCATTGATTCTATAATGAACAATTAATTTATAACAATTATGAATATAAAACTTTCTATTCGAAATAGAAAAGTTGAGCTCTCAAATTGTTCAAGTCCTGAATCAACTCTTAAAAGAGATATTCTTTTGCTTATTGTAAGAGGGAGTGAATTCCATATCTATGTATAACGTTCACAACTACACACCAAACCATATCCCCAAAATACGTAGTTATTGGCCCAGAATGCGACACTAACCTCATTGTTGTAAATCAAAGGACATAGTCTGTCATGAAGGAGTTCGTAATACACTCAGGATTAAGATCAAATCCATATATGACCATCTATTAGATAAAATGAATTTCTTCGGTTAACGGATAATAAAAGAAATTCGTATTATCTAAGTCCAGTTTTATATGATCTCATCATACAAGGTGTCTTTATTCCCATGTCACTACATGAACCATCCCCGGATTAAGGTCGTCATACAAATATAGAATATACTACAACTATAGATAAACCACAAACAAAGTACCCTCTTTGTTTACTCTCTATGGACTATTTAGATTACTAACTACAGACTTAAATCCTCTCATGCATCAAACATACATTAAGTCTGAAGGTATAAGAGTAATCAAGGTAAACAAGGCAATTGGACAATATGCGATATAAATCAAACAACTTTGATAAAATTAATAATGCATTTATCATTATTACAATAATCAATTCCGTTTGCAATACATGAAGTTCTAGGACATAACTCTCAACACCCTCATCGTGCCATTCACACAATAATAGAGCTTCGGTGGGACATACCAAATCCCGAGCCATTTAAAGCAGAAAGACCATGAGGGAAACTTTTCAACCTTGGGCCATCCCCACAAACACTAGTTATGACATACCATACCATGTTGCACAAAAATAAAATAAAATGGCAAGTGTAATGAGGGTGATGTATCACGCACTCCATACCGACTCAAAAACATAAGAGCAATAGAGACAATGTCTTGTTCCATGCTTCCCAAAATAACAATTTTGAACCTCACAGTTCAAATGTCTATGCAAATCGAGCTACAGATCAGGGGTTGCCCAATTTCATGAGGGCATTTTCCTTCTTATGCTAAGTAGGATCTGAGACTACAAACGCCATAGAAGCCCATGGGCCCTACCCGTATTTTGCACATTTAACACTCATAGGCGGCAAACGCCATGGGGGAATTATCCTTTCCCATTCAATGCAAACTCGAGGATACCATAGTACCTCAAAGTTATCTCGTATTATGGTTATTTAGGGGCACCGAACGCTACACAGACGATCTTATTGTATATGTTATGGCTATATCGAGGCGCCAAAAGTCACATATTTCTTCTCGCTTTGTATTCAAAAGTGTAAATCCTTGGGTACTCGTGTTCCGTTCCGGGGGATTTGTTAATCTCACCAGTGATTGGAGTGCCAATAGGTGCGCGTGTAGGCACTGTATTTTTGCATGTAAGTCCCGATGATGAGCCTCGTACGGAGGCACTACCTTTTTATGTCGTGGAAGTCGCGAGAAATGGACGTCGAAAGGGAAGAATTGAGAATTGATGTTTTTTTGGATTTGATTCGCTCATTTAGATTCGGGTTTGTTCGTCGGACTTCCGTTTCAAAATCATCCTTGGCCTAAAATCCCCGCGAGCAACATTTCCTTGGCCCAAACACCTAAACCCACGCCCATAAGCCCACCAAAACTAACCAAATCACACACCAAGCCCACCAACACCAAGGCCCACGCCCTTAACACATATTTACCCCTCCATCTAACTATTCAAACAACCAAAATAACCTTCTACCTTGCATACCTCACAAATTTGACACCAAATTTACGTTGCCCTTCATTTTCCAAGCCATTTAATTCACTAACCCCACACCATTGACAAAGCCACCTCCTAATTAATGTCACCCTCCTCCAAGTCAAAAGAAACCACCAATCATCCTTCCATTTTCAACAAAGCAAGCCACCCAATTAATACCCCTAGCCTACCCAATTAATGCACCCATTTTTGCCTATATAAACCACCCTTAGCTCCCTTGAAACCCCTAGCACTTTGATAGCATACACAACACAAAAACTCCTCATTTCCCATTTGCATCTCACGCCCTCTGCCCCCTTACTGCAGCCCTATCTCACGCCACAAGCAGCCAGCCCCTTTATCACTCATATATCCACACGTCATCTGCCCCTTCGTCACTTATATAGCCACTTGCTCCTCATAAAGCCATAAACTCCACACGTGACTGCCCCTAAGCCTTTCAAGCATCCACGCCACATAGCACTCTCAGCAAACACGCTCACAGCCACACACACTACCTTGCGCACCTCAACAGGCCAGCATCAATGCCACACATCCATGCCTTTACACCTCACGTTGCCCCATCTTAACAGCCCCTCATAAGCCTCACGCTAATTGCCCTTTACCCATAACTCTGCCACACGTCCTTGCCTTGCCACACACCTCACGCGTGCTTCCATTCAACACCTCACGCCTGGTTCCACTTAACACCTCACGTCTGCTTCCATTCAACATTAACACGCCACTTGCCTCAAAGCTTCATGCCCACAGCACAAGACCTCACGCCTAACACCATTATCACGTAAGCCATATTCACTCAAGCAGCGCATCACTAGCCTCACAACCCCATACCATTATCACGTAAGCCATATTCACTCAATCAGCACACACGACACAGCCCCCCTCACTGCCCAGTTTAGCCGAACCATAAGCCCTTCAAACTGCCACAAAAAACTACCCCATGCACGCCTAAACTGCTCCATGTTCAGCCCCTCAAATTGCCGCATAACCCTTCACTGCATTGTACGGTTTTTGCACCCACTGCACATAAAAAAACTGCCGCTCAATGCCCAGTCCCCACTGCCCAGTTTGCCGTAGGTTTATGCCTTAAAACTGTCCCGAATCAGTCCCCGAAACTACCCAAAACTGCACCCCAAAACTGCACATAATAGCAGCCCAATACCCCTCCAAACACGCCAAAACAGTCCTCTGAATTACCAAAAATAGTGACCAAAAAATATAACGGAAACCGCAGTAAAACGGAGTGAAAACTTCGAGTAAAACAGCGAAATAGCGAAGGAAAACGCCGAAATAGTGAACCAGAGGAGTCACAGAAAGTTAGCCCTCCGACGGCCGTATAACGCACATCCGAGAGACGACACAAAAGGTTAGACCTGAGGGCATATGTAATTTAATTTCCTCGCATGAATTGGTGACTTAGAAGACATGTAATTTATTTTTCCTCGCATAAATTAATGAATAGTTTACCATGTTATTTATTTTACTTTACATGAATTAGTAATTTAGAAAGCATGTTATTTATGTTATTTAGTATGAGTGAATAGTTTAGCATGTTATCTTTTTACTTTGCATGAATTAGTTTAGTTTAGGAAATTATTTATCTTTGAAATATGATTTGGCCTAGTACGTTATTTCTTTAAGTATGACTTAATTATTTACCTTTTGCAATAAGAATTTAAGTTATGTTATGTTTAGGTCATTATTTATTTAACATGATTGATGTGTGATATCATGTGTTTGCCGTTATGAAGATTTACTTTTAAAGCATGCGAACTTAGATTTAGGCCTTATGGGAATTTAAATACCTTTTGTAAATATATGTCGAGTAGACTTGGTTAAAATCGCACAAATTCATTCATTACAAATGACATAAGTAAGGGACCATTCCGAACCCAACGGTTTGAGGTCTTCCTTTGCGAGTGGTGAGTGCGGCCTTAAATCATTTTCCCGGGTCACACTGGGTGGCGACTCCATTATTCTCCTGTTTAGTCCTCCGTGGGCTACTCCGTACTCCCAACTAGGCCACGAGCCTAGAACAGCATGCGTCGCCTAGTTTCTTTGTCCTACAGTCTAGCGACTCCACTGGGGATAGATAATCGGCCTCGAAATAATGTCTTGTAATGTTTGTGATTTGTGCTTTAAATTAACCATGTCTGCTGTGGGTTTAGAGAGTTTAATCAAAGGCATTATTAAAGCTAGGTGATGGTTTGGTGTCTTCCTTCACTCACTACCTTTCTATAAGGAAAAGATGTGAAGGCACATAGATAATCATAAACTCGTAACCTATTGTGATAGACTAATTTGGAGGACTCGTTGTTTATTCCTGTCACCAAGCGATAAGAGCCTACGGGGCTTGGGTACTTAAGAGAGCCTCGTTCACCCTCCTTCTGTGGAATCTACAACGGGAAATCCATTTGACAGTCAGTCACACACCATAACTCGTTGGCACGTACCGTAAGGTATAAAAAAGGTGCGCTCACTTGGTCGTTTGAACCCTTGGGTGGGGAGTCCTAGTTGTGGGCAATCCTTCGTCAGCGAGAGCCTTTGTTTACATTCCTAAAACCTACATGTGAACCTTAGTTGTACAACCAATAAAAGTTATTTCTTTATGCTTGTGCTTAGGACAATCATCATTTGGATTCAGTTGGATGTTTTGTCAAGAGATGTAAACTTGTTGGGCCATTTAAACTGGGACAAGTTCATGTCCTTTGACAATTGGGTCAAAAGCTTCTGAAATGCCGATGGGCCATTTTGTATTTGGGCCTCTTATCATTTGAAGTTGTTTAACCATGTTATCGCAAAAGTATAAACTTGTTGGGCCTTTTCAACTGGGACAAGTTTGCACCTCGCGATAATGTGATTGAATGCTTTAAAATGACAATGGGCCGACTTATATATTTCATGCATCGCACGCATCTCACGCACTTCATGCATACACGCATTGTGCTAACCCTTGTGTTCATAAAAGTGACCGACGTAAACACACACGTATAACGCAAGCGCACGTATCGTTCAAGTAGTATAAAAATATCGATCCCACGAGGACTTAATTCCTACTGTTGTTATTAATTATTGAATCTATTTATTTACAGGTATCTAATTGTAGGGAGAAGAGAATTGATTGCTTTGGTTGGTTGAATGTGGAATTGCTTAATTAAAATAAAAATAAAATAAACTAAAGAAAATACTAAGGAAAATAACAAAAGATACAAAGATCTAGGGTTGTGAATCATTCTAATATCTTTTAAATGATGAAGTGATTATTTTATGTTTGTGTAATAAATCAGTTTACTAACCTGAAACACTAAATTATGTAAAAGCCTCTTCCGATGGTCAATTACAAATACCCAGTATAACCCAATTGAACCATATTCCTATGTCAACCACATTATCTGGGTTCATTAAGATTAAGTTCCAATTATGGCTACCCCCACCCGACAGGTATATTCCAATCCTGTAAGGAAATCTATTAAAGGGTTATCTATCCTCAAGGAAGATCGTGGGCTATTAAGTCTAAGGCTGAAACCTAAAATCCCTATGTCTAGTTCATTTTAGATTTACCATATCAGTCTTATTCGTGATCAGACAACAAGAAGCATTAAGCTTAAGACTTAATAAGTACACCTTTAAATTACCAAAACTATAAAATAATCCCTTATAAACCGGTGATATTAGAATTCATCACAACCCCAGATGACTAACACATAACTAGGGCTAGTAAAAACTTAAAAGTAAAAGACATAAAGTAAAAGCTGAAAAATACTGAAAATAAAAGCGGAAAAATAAATAAATTGCCAAGATAAAAGGAATTACTTTTACTAATTACAAACTTAGATATCTCCCTTAGTATATCATAATCACTCGTGAGTTTAAACCTACCAGCCATATAGGCGGTATCCTGATTAAGTCAATATTAAGTCCGACCAGCCATAAAGGCGGTAAAATAAAAGCGGTAAAATAAATTTAAAAGCCAACCGACCAATATAGCGGTATCCCTTGTTAAGTCAGGATTAATCCGGTTTATAATAATAGCCAACCGACCAATATAGCAGTATTCCTTATTAAGTCCAATTTTAAAATGGTGAATATGTTATGTCTAAGGGAGATTAATCTAAGAGAGTAACAGTAAAAGAATTACCTTTCACCTCGGCAGAGGAAAGTTACCTCCTCATGGTTGAATAGTAAAACTGTAAAAAGTAAATAGTAAAAATAAATTACTATTACTATTTAAATAGTAAAGTACTATTATTACAAAAAGAAACTACTATTACTATTTACAAAAACTAAAAAATAAAAGAAACTAGATAGAAAACTCCCTATATACACCAGAGGATTCAGAGGAAAAGGTACATTGAAAACTGAAATTCTGAGCTGAATTTATAGGGGCGAATAAAGCGTCAGCGTCGCGACGCTGGAACAGTTCAGCGTCGCGACGCTGAAACAGTAGACACGTGTCGAGCAGCGATTGGACGGCTGAAATCTTATCCGATTGAGGCGGCTGAGCTCAATTATTATGTTGACGTGGCGCTGACGTGGCGATTACGAATGTCGGCACCGTAGGATTGCGACACGTGGCGACACGTGTCACGCTGTGATTGGTTGATGATGATGTGGCACGTTGACTTTATTGACCGGTGACGTGGACGCTGACATGTGGCAAAGTTGACTTTTGACTTGCTGATGTGGCTGATGACGTGGCGACACGTAGGATGACATGTGGCGACACGTGGCGATGACGATTGTCGGCACCGTGGGATGATGACACGTGGCCGGCGCACGTTAGCACGTCCGCTCTGATGGTGACACATGGCGCGGCGCACGTTAGCAAAGTCAAACTTCTTCAATTCTGACCGTTGACCGATGGCGCACGTTAGCAGATCCGGCGCAGGCTCAGCGTCGCGACGCGAAGGCTTCAGCGTCGCGACGCGCAGTAAACCAAAATTTTCCACTTGACGCATTTTTTTCCGTTTTGGCCCCAATTTGTCTCCAATGCCTCCAATTCATCTCAAATGCTTCCCAAACTTTATTTATCTGCAAAACAACAGAAAAATACATCAAAACGTTCACACAACTCGAGAAAGTTAATCAAAATATTAAGTCAGATGAGTGGGAAAAGTGATATAAATACCACTCATCAAAAAGCCATCAAAGATTCTCGTTGGGTTAGGGAGGAAGAGAGACTCATCAAAAGACCGACATCAAATATGAGTGAATCAGTTAATGAGAGGTCTCATATGGATCAACTTGAAGCCAATCTCACTAAGGTTGCTGAACAACTGCAAGCATTCATTGCCGCTATGTCTAATATAGTTATGCCCCGTGCCGGGGAAGTTCTGAGAATGAGAGGCGTGAAAAGCCTCCAAACAGGGTGAATGATGATATTCCTATCTTTGATGATAATATGGTTGAGTATGCCGCTGGGAAGATAGCCGGGTCTTAAGCATAATTGCAGAAGCTTCGGGATTAGGTGGAAACGGTTACCCGCAAGATGAGGGATAAGGATGGAGATCTGCTGGATTATGAGGCAATGACCTTTGAAGAACAGTTGCATGCTCAGTTCAAGATGCCGGATATGACCAAGTTCATTGGGAATGGGGATCCGAGGGTCCATCTCCGCCAGTACGTTTCAGTTATGAGTTCAGTGGGTTTATCGAAGCGGAAGGTGCAGAAAATGTTCAGAATGTCACTCGAAGGGGCACCTGTAGTATGGTATCACAGCCTAGAGAAAAAGGTTAAGGAAGATTGGAGGGAACTGGCTGATACCTTCTTAAAACAATATGTTACAGATCTGGAGATCGATTTGTCACTCCGTGACTTGGAAAATATCAAGCAGAAGCCGGAGGAGAACTTCAAAGACTATGTGGATTGCTGGAGAAGCCAGCTTCTGAAAATGCAGACTAGACCCTCAGAGAATGGCCAGATAAATATGATTATCAAGGGCACCAAGCCCTCAATTTATGGCAAGTTGAGGAGGATGACCTCCATTATCATTGATTTCCGACAGTTGAGGGAGACTGTCATGGATATTGAAGAAGAAGAAGCTGAGAACAGAAAGTTCTATGGCCAGAATATGAAGACTTTTGGGGGGCCTTCTGAGACCAAGCCCGCTACTGTTGAGGCCGCTACCGTCAGAAATAGGCGATTCTCCAATTTTGGTAGACCTTGTCAAAGGTGTTCGAAAAGCTGAAGATGCAAGGACTTCTAAAACCTTTGGAACCAAGGCCATTCCGAACCCTGTGCCACCGTACCTCAACCTAAATATGTACTGCTATTTCCATCAAGAAAGAGGCCATTGTTGGACAATTATGACCTATAGCGTCACTATTTATACAGATCACGGTGTTGTTGTACAAATTAACTATGTGACAAAGGAGATTGTACTCTCATCATTTGTGATTAGATCACCTTAGATTTATAAATGAAGAGAGGTCTATATGATTAGTTCCTGGATTGAGAATGATATGAGACAGTATCAGTCCACGAAAGATTAATCATTAAATATCCCTAGTCGTAGTATTATCGAGACAGGACATCGATAATGCGGAATAGGCTAGTATTGCACTTGTGCGCGTTGTGAGGGCACAATGGCATAGTTCTCATATATATAAGTATAGGATACTTATGCAAGTGCGATAGGAGGTTGTGTTTCACCGATGGTACGGGAAACAACTTCGCTCTGGATAGACCCCTCGGAATCCCATTGGTATTATGACTATGTGTCTATGGGAGTCCGACATCAGGGTAGGTGTATTTGGTCTTAACCTGAGACTTACATCGCTAATACTTGTGATAATCGGTAGACTTTGGTCTTGGTGGTACAGAGCTTTAACCGGTTCTGAGTACACCACTTCTGGGTTTATCAGAGAGTCGTAGTGTATTGGGTGTGATGTCAAGACGGAAGTATCACTCCAGTCATAGTGGAGATGATGTCACGCAGGATACGGTATTAGTGCTCTTAAGTGCTGGCCGGCCAACGGGATATTATGACAAGGTCATGTATATCCGATTATAGAGACTAGTTACCAGACATCTGACATGTGCTTCGGACGGGGCAGACACTTATCCAGCCCCAACCCTAGCACGTGACTATCCGATACTGGGCCGATATACACAATACTACGGTATACTACGCTTGATACAGATCTATATATTCCTATAAGAATATTTCTGGAAAATTGGGTAGGCATGGCGCTTTGCTAGAAGCCAACCTTGTCTTGTAAATCGGTACAAACGTAGTACGAGGTACTTACGTGTTCGGATAGTCCGATAACCGTATTTACTGCCAACATATCCGGAGATCTCATGGGTCGCTTCCCAAAGATTCACCGATGATGTATGACTCGCACTATGATTAATCTGGGATTAATTAGTAAAGAGAGAAGATTAATTTCTAGAGAGAGAAAATTAATCTGGGATTAATTACGGAGATATTTATCTGGGATAAAATATCGTTTTAAGAGAGAGAATGATTAATTTGGAATTAATCGATAAAATAATATATTCGATATATTATATGAAATTGGATTTCGACGCGGAATTGAAATTGGATTTTAATTCGGGCGAACGAATTAATTTAGAATTAATTCGTTAGCGACGTGAATAGTGAATTCGCTAGGCGTAATCATTTAATTACGATGCGACGGAAAATTCGTTAATTTGGAATTAGCGAACCCGAGCCCGAGATTGATTGCGAGCGCATTCGCATTTCGAATTCGAGCGCGGCACGCAAGTCACATCAAGCGTCAAATCACTAGTCGCATCAATTGTCAAATCACTTGTCACTTTGAGTGATGTGATATGATATGTTGTCACTTTATTAAAGTGACTTGATGTAAATAGTGATGTGATTGAAAAGCATTTTGCTTTTGACTTTTGCTTTGGTATTTGATTTTATTTTTGAAAATAAAATAAATATATAAGTAAATCATTTCTTTTCTCTCTACAACCAAGCAAGCTCACGTTTTCTCTCTCTCTCACGGTACCTAGGGTTTTTGTGAACAAGAAATTTCTTTCTCTCTCTCTCATTCGGTTTGGAGACCGATTTCTTCACCATTTCTTTTGGTTTGATCCATCAAAATGAAGAGGATAAGTGCTAGCACACACCTTGGGTTGTACTTAGGTGATAGGGAAACGAATTTGTGAGCATGGAAAAGCTTGAAGCTTGGAGCTTCAATGGTGACATCCATGGCCGAATGAACAAGGAGGAAGACACCCCAAAACCGTGCAGTCCACTTCATCAAGAAGCCATTGCCGAGCTTGAACAAGGAGGAAAATGGATTGTCTTCTTCATTTCATCTAAACCATTCAATGTGAGTATGTATTCCGCCTTACTCCTTTGATGTATTCATGCGTTTTTGTGCTTGATTTTGTTGATCTTGGGACCTATATTAGAAACCAACAATGGTATCTTGAGCTATTATCAAGCATGAAAAAGTTAGGGTTAAAATTGGGGATAATCAATTGAAGCATGATTTGGTTAAATTGGATGATTAAGTATGCTTGTAAGTTGATGAATTGAAGTTGTGCATGATCAATTTCATGAAATTGGATTGGATTCAATTTTCCCTAAATTTTGGGCATGACAAATTGGGTAAAATCAATTGAAGCATGATTTGATTATATTGATTGATTAAGTATGCTTAAATGTTGTTGAATTAATGATTGATTGGATCAATTTGAAGAAATTATGTTTGGAACAAATTTCCCCAATTTTTTATGTTGGCATAAAGTGACAAATTGGGTAAACTTTATTTTGAGCATATTTTGTGAAATTGGATGAATGAGAATGCTTAAAGTATGTTTAATTTAAGATTGATTGGATCAATTTGTTGAAATTGTGTTTGGAACAAATTTCCCCAAATTGCTTATGTTGGCCGAAATTAAAGAACCTTAAATTTCTTGGTGATTTTGTTTGTTTGATCATTGGATGACTTAAAACAATTGGGTAATGTTGTTTTGAAGTTCAATTGGATTGAATTTTGATTTGGAATAATTTTTCCCTTTAAAAGTTGGCTTGGCCGAATTCAATGTAATATGAAATTCATTGTGATTTTTTGTTTTCATTCATTGGATGAATTTAATTGATTTGGGAATGATGATTGTGGATTCAATTGGATTGAAACCGAATCGGATTGGAAAAACCCCTAATTACCGAGAACAAAAGCATGTAAATTGGGTTTGATTTTGATAAATTGTGTTGGACACTATTTAATGTTAAAGTGCATGATTAATTAGGCTAATTGATGTTTTAGAAATGTTAATTGGATAATTAATTGTGTATTACACTTAGGTTAATTAATTATGGAATTTTATAAGTTAATTAATTTGGGCTTATTTTGGAAATTGGGCCTTAAAGGTTGTAATTGGGCTTTTGGGCTTGGTTGTACCAAGTTAGGTTTAGGCCAATTTGGTTGGATCCAATTGGGCCTAAAACCGTATCCATAAAGTCCAATTATGACTTAATGGACCTTAATTATTTAATTGGGCCTAATGGGCCAAAATTAATTTAAAGGCTTATGGGGTAACTCCCGGATTGGATTTTGGTTATTTGGTTTGACCCGAGTTGACCAAAAGTCCACGCCTTAAGAAATTAATTAAAAGCCCATTGGACTTTAATTAAATAAACGTTGGACGTTAATTGGGCTTTGAGACCCAAAACGATTGAATTTGGAATTTAAGTCGTAAAGGTTCATTAATAAAAGTGTAATATTTAATTTGGAATTAAATAGTGAATTAGAATTAAATGCGTATTAAATCGGATTTAATAATGTAGTTTAATTTAATTCAAGAATTCGTACTTTAAGTACTTATTCGCAAAACGAGTTTGACTCGAGCAAAAATCAAATCGTTGTTGAACATTGAATGATCACTAATTATCAGATTAATTAATTGGATTAGATTGATTGATAACATGCTTGTATGAATACATGGTTGCGATGCATGAATAATGTATATCAGATGAATATTAGTCGGGTGGGGCAATTTTGGAAATTGTTGTAATAAATTTGATTTATTAAATTGGACCTGCGTGTCCAGCCTTATCACCTATACACTCTTTGTATTCTATTCTCATCTATTCCCCTCAATGTAAATGAGGTTTCTTTAGAAGTGTAGTGTAACGGGTTGAAGTAAATACATGTGCTAGTTTTGGAGAGAGAAAATGAGAGATTTGATCTAGGATCAATGTAAAATATCCATCCGCATATCATTATTATTTTATTTCATATGCGCTTTATTATGTGTTTAGAATGCATGTTTAAGGGTGTATGATGATGAGACCTTAATAAAGATAATAAATTGGTAGCCAATTTGCACGCGAAAAACCCTCGCTTAATATCAAGTGTCTTTCCTTCCATTGAGTGATTCTTACTCAAGATCCGAGATTGGCATTGGGTTGTTGGCCAAAGTCAAGCCCTTTGTCCGTTGAAGATGTGTTTGAATCACGAAGGCTTTGTTCCATATCGGTGTCTTGTCCAAGTTGTGGTTTGTTGGCCAAAGTCAAGACCACTTCTTGTCCATCGACATTGATTACGAAGCTTTCCATGGTCAATGGGTCGCGCTTGACTGGGATCACTAGGTTTGTTGTGCCAAAGCCAAGGCTTAGTTGATTCAGAGGAAAAAGGTTAGGTAATACATTGGATGTATTGGCATATATAAGATATATGTTTAGGATTTGGATATCCGCCTACTGGATCTAGGAATTGGATGGGATCCAATTGATCTTCGAGATCTACCTAGTTAATTATCATACAATTTGTTGGCCAAAGTCAAGATTGTGTGATATTTAACGGGATCCTAGCCCACTAGGAAACACGGTTTCCCGAGTACTCGACTGAGGGTTAGAGGCTCGCCGAAAAATAGTGGGAGGCAAGAATTGAATTTGCAATACTCGTTCAATTACTCGCCATACGCGCTCATTCAAATTATTTCGTCGTTAGATTAAATGTTAGTTGGACTAATATTTAAATTGTTGTTTTAATAAACAGTTGGACTGTATTATATTTGATTATATATAATTGGATTATATTAATCAATATATTTGAATTAATTAATTTCAGTTTACAGTTGATTTTATAGTTGGACTATAGTAATCAATGTAATTGAGGTTAATTAATTTAGATTATATTTGATTATATAGTTGGACTATTATAATCATTATAATAAATAGTACCACAAATCGTTGATTAAATAGTTGGACTATTAGAATCAAGATATAAAAATGAAAGATTAGTGTTTAAGACATAATCCTGGGTGAAAATGTATTTAAACGACTTTAATTTTCAAATTGGGAATAAATTTCAGGATGGTCCTGGAAAAATAATAAGTTATCTTATTTGATAAAATAACTTATTATGCCTAAGCCAGGAGTTAAGCAAATAGTAGAGCATAATCTTTGGAAGATCATGTAATGATACTTAAGTGCTTAATCCATTATGTTTGTCATAATTATGTTCACAGCTAGTATTAAAATTGGATTTTAGATACTTAGTGTAGTACATAAAATATATATATTGATGTTCAAAATCTATTTTGAACAAGATACTGACTTCAATTGAGATTTATCTGTGAATTGAAAACGGGACGAAAGTCGCTGTTTTAATCGTAGATATCTGAATTTAGGAACTACCTTCGGATTAGTACTTAAATTTAGAAACTGTTATAATGTAGCTAGTTTGACTAGAAACATTATCTCTATATCGCGTATAACCCGCTGCGGGTGTACCTTTATATCTAGAACACTAAAGTGTTTCATTATATAAAGATGATATTGAGATAAACACATTAGATGTGAATAACAGGATTTATATTTTGAATATAAATAATATCTCAAATTTATAACATGACAAATAATAGCTCAAACTGATTTGATCAGTTAAGAAACTTAATTGTGGCATAGTTGTCAGGGACACTGATAAACAAGAATCGTATATCCGCACTTTTGAAGAGCGGATACCAGGACTGATTTGATTCCATTCAAATAAAGTCTACGAATCTAGTTTATTTGGGCAAAGTGCCTAAAACACTATTTACTTGGTAAAAGTGTAAATGCCACCGATCTGTTAGCCCTACTTCATAGTGAAGCAAGTGGGCCCATGTCTAGCTAGGCTAGATATGGATATGAATATTTCGTGACCTTTACGGATGTGGCATCGCGTATGGTTATGTGTTTCTTTTGAAGAACACAAATCGGAAACTTTCACAGTTTCGACACGAAATAGACAAATAGATCGGCTAAAGTATTAAACCGTCACGGTAAGACCGTAATGGAAAATACTTAAGCAATAAGTTTCTAGTATACTTGAAAGAGTATAATATTCTTTCAAATAAGGACTCCTCCCGGAATACGTCAGTTTGACGGTGTGTCCGAACGGATTAACCGAATTTTGTTAGACATAATAAGGTTAATCACGAGTCGCTCTGAGCTACCATTTCCTTCAACGGATAAGCTTTAAACAGTGCAAGAACTTATTTTGAATAAGGTTCCATAATAATCTGTTTGACATATATCATATTAGATATGAACGGGAAAGAAACCGGGTTTCTCATTCCTGATAATTTGGTGTTAGTGTTCCTAGAACATGCCAAGGATCTAATAAGCATGAAAACATGTTCACAATTTCAAAATAAGTTGCGGAATATACTTACAATGAACGGATTTGGCTTTTAAAATTTTGAGAAGAAGATCCAAGATCCAAGATGCAAGATGCTTCCTTTGTTGATTCCAAGCTTTGAGTTGAAGATCTCCAAGATCCTTCCTTTGTTGATTCCAAGCTTTAAGTGATGATTCCAACTCTTGAAGTAGTTTCCCTATCACCTTAGTTGATTTCTCCAAGTGCTAGCTTTGTTGATTTTGCATAAAATCAAAGAGAAAGGATGAAGAAGCTCACGCCCATGGTGGCTCCTATTCACGCCCATTTTGTGTATTAGGGTTTCCAAAAGGTTTTCAAGTGTTGTGTTACTATTGTGTGAAGAGAGAGAGCTAGGGTTTTTGTTAAAGGATTTTACCCTTTTCACCAAAACCATGTAGTTGGGGTAATTTGGTTTCACCTAAACCAAGTAGTTGGAAAGTAAGTGGTTTTGGCATAAATGCCAACCACTTTCCAACCACCACTTCACATGTGTGACATGTGTGAAGTGGGCCCCACCATTTTGAATTCAAAACTCAAAATGTCTCTACGAACATTTGCCGCGGCTCGGTTCCGTTTAATCCGATTAAACGAACTTTCGTCGCTAAGTAATTAAATCTAATTTAATTAAATAACGATGCCTCGCAAATATATTACGAATGTCGTTTACGAATTAATTCTAAATTAATTCGTTCGTTCGTATAAAAGTCCAACTTTAATTTCGTAATGAAATCCAATTCATTTTAATATATCCAATATATTAATTTTAGCTCATACAAATAAATTAAATAGAAAAATCAAATTTAACTATTGAATTTATTTTACGATTAATTCCAAATTAATCGCGTTCTCTCTTTTCAAACACATTTAATCCCAGATTAAATAATACCTCAATTAATCCCAGATTAATTTTCTCCATCTTAATTAATCCCAGATTAATTCTCTCTCTTAATTAATCCCAGATTAATTCTAATTTAAATCAACTGTCATCGGTGAATCTTTGGGAAGCGACCCAAGAGATCTCTGGATATGTTGGCAGTAAATACGGTCATCGGATTATCCGAATACGTGCGTACCTCGTACCACGTGCTTACCGATTTACAAGACATGGTTGGCTTCTAGCAAAGCACCGTGCCCACCCAATTCTCCAGAAATATTCTTACTGGAATATATAATCTTGTCAGTCAGTAGTAGTATACGTAGTATTGCGTATTGCGATCCAGTATCGGATGTCACGTGCTAGGCCTGGGGCTGGAGTCGTGTCTGCCCCGTACGAAGCACATGTCGGATGTCTGGTAACTAGTCTCTATTATCGGATATACATGACCTAGTCATAATATCCCGATGACTGCAGTACTTAAGAGCACTAGTACCGTATCCTACGTGACATCATCTCCACTATGACTGGAGTGACACTTCCGTCTTGACATCACACCCAATACTCTACGATTCTCAATATACCCAGCATTGGCGTACACAGAACCGGTTAAAGCTCTGGACGACCGAAACTAAAGCATACCGATTGTCGCAAATATTAGCGATGCAAGTCTCAGGTTAAGACCAAATACACCTACCCTGATTTCGGACTTCCATAGACACATAGTCATACTACCAATGGAATTCCGAGGGGTCTATCCAGAGCGAAGCTGTTTTCCGTACCATCGGTAAAACACAACGTCCTATTACACTTGCATGAGTATCCTATACCCAAATATATGAGAACTATGCCGTTATGATCTCACATAACACGCACAAGTGTAATACTAGTCTATTCCGCATTATCGATGTCCAGTCTCGATAATACTACCACTAGGGATATTTAATGATTAATCCTTCGAGGACTGATACTGTCTCATATCATCTCAATCCAGGAACTAATCATAGGGACCTCCTATCATTTATACATCTAGGTGATCTAATCACAAATGATTAGAGTGCAATCTCTTTGTCACATAGTTAATTTGTACAACAACACCATGATCTATACAAATAGTGACGCTATGGTCATATTGTCCAACAATCTCCCACTTGGCCTATAGCCAGTCACTCGAGTGTTTTTACACCCGAACTATGTACGGTTCGCTCAAATGCTGAGGAAGGCTTTCGTCTGCGGATTTGTATGATTATCATTCTGATGCGATTTATTCGATCATCGCATCGCCACGATGTATCCGAATGAATCAGATGAATAGTTGAAGTATATATCTGGATCGTTGATGAGACCATTAATTCTTTAGTCTGTGCTGACGCCTAGCTCAGCTGCTAACAGAACTATATCTAATCTAATTAGATTTGATATGGACCCAGATGGCTTCTATTGCTTCCTCAGCCGCAGCAATGACCCGCATTTGTTGTTTATTCGGTAACAGTATCTTGCTTGGAAGATTTCCAGCTCACTGGTCCGTTATTCAAACTGTATAGTACCGTTTAGCGACTTAAGTCGTTTTATCGGTTAGGAAACTTGCTACAGTGATCCCAGTCACTTCAAGTTTTCCATCTCCATAGTATAAGACATCATCCTTAGTTCTCGAAGATACTAACGGATGTTCTTAATATCAATCCAGTGACTATCACTTGGATTGACCTGTTTGTGACTCCATATGCTCAAAGCGTATGAGACACCAAGTCACGTACATTTTTCAATGTACGAGTTCTCGGAGAGTGTTAACAGCTTAAATCTATCCCAGTAGATCTTTATTCCTAAAATAAAGGTTGTTTCTCCCAAGAATTCTACGGAGAATTTTCATGAAAGCCAAGCTTTCACCGATTGTAATATGGGAATATCATTTCCAAGAAATGACATATCATCATTATTTAGGACATCATTGTCAGTGCTCCCACTAATCTCCTTATATACACAAGAATCATATTTGTTTTGAATCAAATCATACACCATTATGATTGCATCAAAACGATAGTTCCAAGAACCCAATGCTTACTTCAATCCATACATGGATCGAATAACCTGCAAACCTTGTTTGCTAGTTTTGGTACGACAAAAACCGTCAGGATGTTATGAACATCCTCCAAAGAGGTTTCCGTTTAAGGAAAGCGATTTTGACGTTCAGCTGCCATATTTCATGAATGAAACATGCAGCATCAGCAAGCATTATCCAAATGGATTTAACGTGGCAACATATAAAGATTTTGTTGTAATCAACACAATGTTGATAACGATACATTTTCGCTACAAGCCTAGTATAGTACATTGGTATGTTGCCTTCCATGTATGTCTTCCTTGAAGACTCATATAGTACCAATAGGCACAATGCCTTGTGGTACAACAACTAGTGTCCAAACGTAGCTGTTATATATGGAATCCATTTTGGACTCATGGCACTTTGCCATGATAGGGAGTCGATACCTTGTATCACTTCCTTATACGTAGTCAGTTCGTATTCCTCAATAAGATTGACATCTTTATGAGGTGAGATCAGAAACACATACCCCAGGTTGTTTTCTGACTCTCTCCGACCTACGCGGTTCTTGTGTTTCGAAGATTACTGGTACAGTTTCATCCTTGATGAAGTTTGTGTTCCATTAAGGACTAGGTGCCTTGAACAGTATTACTCTGATTTTCATAGAGTTTTACTATCCTCCCACTTACCACTGCATACCGGTATTCCTCTTAGGAAAACCGCATGGTGAGCAACAATTACATTGTTCTCTAGTGAGTTGTATAAGTACTATACTTTGGTTTCCCTAGGATAACCAATTATATTAGGCACTTATCCAATTTGGGTTCTAGTTTGGTATCATCCAAACGTATGCCTAGCATTCCCAATCATCAGGAGTGAGAAAGCCCAGTTTCTTTCCTGTTTATATCTAATATGAAATCTGTCAAACAGATTTTTATGGAACCTTATTCAAAATAAGTATTGCACTATTAATGCTTATCCCTTTTGAAGGAAAATGGTAGCTCAGAGCGACTCATGATTAACCTTATCATGTCCAACAAAATTCGGTTTCTCCGTTCGGACACACGTCAAATTGACGTGTTCGAGGAGGAGTCCTCATTGAAAGAATACTATACTCTTTCAAGTATATGAGAAACTTATTGCTTAAGTATTTTCATCATGGTCAAACCGTGATGTTCTAATACTTTAGCCGATCTATTTGTCTACTTCGTGTCGAAACTCTAAAAGTTTCCGATTCGTGTTTCATAAGAAACACATAACCATAACGAGATGCCACATCTGCAAAGGTCACGAAACATTTATTTCCATATTTAGCCTAGCTAGATATGGGCCCACTTACGTCACTATGAACGAGGGCTAATAGATCGGTGGCATTTATACTTCTACCAAGTAAAGGTGTTTTAGGCACTTTGCCTAATAAACTAGATTCATAGACTTTATTTGAATGGAATCAAATCCGTCCTAGTATCCACTCTTCAAAAGTGTGGATATACGAGTCTTGTTTAATGTGTCCCAGACAACACTGCCACAAATAAGTCTTATCTGATCAAATCAGTTTGAGCTACTTATTTGTCATGTTATATGTTTGAGATTTATTTATATTCAAATATAAATATTGTTGTTCACATCTAATGTGTTTATCTCAATATCATCTTTATAAAATAAAAAAAACACTTTAGTGTTCTAGAATATAAAGGTATACTCGCAACGAGTTATAGACGATATAGAGATATTATTCTAGTCAAACTAGTTATATTTTAACAGTTTCCTAATTTAAGTACATACCCGAAGGATAGTTCCTAAACTTAGGTATTACTACGGTTGAAACAGCGACTGTCGTCCCGTTTCCGATTCGCAGATTAATCTCAAATGATGTCATTATCCTGTTCAAAACAGATTCTTCCTTTGTTGATTCCAAGCTTTAAGTGATGATTCCAACTCTTGAAGTAGTTTCCCTATCACCTTAGTTGATTTCTCCAAGTGCTAGCTTTGTTGATTTTGCCATAAAATCAAAGAGAAAGGATGAAGAAGCTCACGCCCATGGTGGCTCCTAGTTCACGCCTATTTTGTGTATTAGGGTTTCCAAAAGGTTTCAAGTGTTGTGTTACTATTGTGTGAAGAGAGAGAGCTAGGGTTTTGTTAAAGTGTTTTTACCCTTTTCACCAAAACCATGTAGTTGGGGTAATTTGGTTTCACCTAAACCAAGTAGTTGGAAAGTAAGTGGTTTTGGCATAAATGCCAACCACTTTCCAACCACCACTTCACATGTGTGACATGTGTGAAGTGGGCCCCACCATTTTGAATTCAAAACTCAAAATGTCTCTACGAACATTTGCCGCGGCTCGGTTCCGTTTAATCCGATTAAACGAACTTTCGTCGCTAAGTAATTAAATCTAATTTAATTAAATAACGATGCCTCGCAAATATATTACGAATGTCGTTTACGAATTAATTCTAAATTAATTCGTTCGTTCGTATAAAAGTCCAACTTTAATTTCGTAATGAAATCCAATTCATTTTAATATATCCAATATATTAATTTTAGCTCATACAATAAATTAAATAGAAAAATCAAATTTAACTATTGAATTTATTTTATCGATTAATTCCAAATTAATCGCGTTCTCTCTTTTCAAACACATTTAATCCCAGATTAAATAATACCTCAATTAATCCCAGATTAATTTTCTCCATCTTAATTAATCCCAGATTAATTCTCTCTCTTAATTAATCCCAGATTAATTCTAATTTAAATCAACTGTCATCGGTGAATCTTTGGGAAGCGACCCAAGAGATCTCTGGATATGTTGGCAGTAAATACGGTCATCGGATTATCCGAATACGTGCGTACCTCGTACCACGTGCTTACCGATTTACAAGACATGGTTGGCTTCTAGCAAAGCACCGTGCCTACCCAATTCTCCAGAAATATTCTTACTGGAATATATAATCTATGTCAGGCGTAGTATACGTAGTATTGCGATCCAGTATCGGATGTCACGTGCTAGGCCTGGGGCTGGAGTCGTGTCTGCCCCGTACGAAGCACATGTCGGATGTCTGGTAACTAGTCTCTATTATCGGATATACATGACCTAGTCATAATATCCCGATGACTGCAGTACTTAAGAGCACTAGTACCGTATCCTACGTGACATCATCTCCACTATGACTGGAGTGACACTTCCGTCTTGACATCACACCCAATACTCTACGATTCTCAATATACCCAGCATTGGCGTACACAGAACCGGTTAAAGCTCTGGACGACCAAATATTAGCGATGCAAGTCTCAGGTTAAGACCAAATACACCTACCCTGATTTCGGACTTCCATAGACACATAGTCATACTACCAATGGAATTCCGAGGGGTCTATCCAGAGCGAAGCTATTTTCCGTACCATCGGTAAAACACAACCTCCTATTACACTTGCATGAGTATCCTATACCCAATATATGAGAACTATGCCGTTATGATCTCACATAACACGCACAAGTGTAATACTAGTCTATTCCGCATTATCGATGTACAGTCTCGATAATACTACGACTAGGGATATTTAATGATTAATCCTTCGAGGACTGATACTGTCTCATATCATCTCAATCCAGGAACTAATCATAGGGACCTCCTATCATTTATACATCTAGGTGATCCAATCACAAATGATTAGAGTGCAATCTCTTTGTCACATAGTTAATTTGTACAACAACACCATGATCTGTACAAATAGTGACGCTATGGGTCATAATTGTCCAACATTTGGGTATGCTAGGCATATGTTTGGATGATACCAAACTAAAACCCAAATAGGATAAGTGCCAAATGTAGGTTATCCTAGGGATACCATAAGTATTGTACTTATACACCTCACAAGAGAACAATTAGATTGTTACTCACCATACGGTTTTCCTGAGAGGAATACCGATATGTAGTGATAAGTGGGAGGATAGTATAACTCGATGGAAATCGGAGTAATACTGTTCAAGGCACTGAATCTTAATGGAACATGAATAGTTCATCGATGATGAGACTATTACCATTAATCTTCGAATACACAAGAACCGCGTAGGTCGGACAGAGTCAGAAAACAACCTGGGGTATGGGTTTCTGATCTAACCTCATAAAGATTTGAATCTTATTGAGGAATACCAACTGACTACGTATGATGAAGTGATACAAGGTATCAACTCCCTAATTATGGCAAAGTGTCATATAGTCCGAAATGGATTCCATGTATATCAACATGTTTAGAACTAGTTGATGTACCACAAGGCATTGTGCCTATTGGTACTTAAAGGTCTTCTAGGAAGACATACATGGATGGCAACATACCAACGTATAAAGCTAGGCCTTTAACGGAAAGGTATCGTTATCAACATTGTGTTGATTACGATTCAACCTTTTACCTGTTGCCGCGGTAAATCCATTTGGATAATGCAGGTTATTCGATCCATGATTGGATTGAAGCAAGCATTAGGTTCTTAGAATTATCGTTTTGATATAATCATAATGGTGTATGATTTAATTCAAAACGAAAATAATTCTTGTGTATATAAGGAGGTTAGTGGGAGCGCACTGACAGTAGCTGTCCTATAAAATAATGATAATATGTCATTTCTTGGAAATGATATTCCCATAAAATAAATATCGGCGAAAGCTTGGCTTTCGAAATACTCTCCTAGAAACCGTACATTGAAAAATGTACAAGACCTGGTGTATCATACGCTTTGAGCATATGGATTCACAAACAGGCCAATCCGAGTGATAGTCACTGGATTAATATTAAGAACATCCGTTAGTATCTAGAGAACTAAGGATGTTGTCTTAGTCTATGGAGAAGGAGAACTTGAAGTGACTGGGATCACTATAGCAAGTTTCCTATAACCGATAAAGACGACTAAAAGTCGCAAACGGTACTATATAGTTTGAATAACGGTACAGTGAGCTGGAAATCTTCCAAGCAAGATACTGTTTCCGAATAAACAACAAATGTAGGTTGTTGTTGCAGCTGAAGCAGCAATAGAAGATATTTGGGTCGATACAAATCTAATTAGATTAGATATAGTTCTGTTAGCAGCTGAGCTAGGCGTCACCACAGGCTAAAGAATTAATGGTCTCATCAACGATCCAGATATATACTTTGATATTCATCTGATTTGTTCGGATCATACATCGTTGCGATGTGATGATCGAATAAATCGCATCAGACGATAATCATGAAAATCCGCTGACGAAAGCTTTTCTCAGCAGTTTGAGCCAACCGTACATAGGTCGGGTGTTAGACACTCGAGTGGCTGGCTATAGGCCAAGTAGGAGATTGTTGGACAATTATGACCTATAGCGTCACTATTTGTACAGATCACGGTGTTGTTGTACAAATTAACTATGTGACAAAGGAGATTGTACTTTCATCATTTGTGATTAGATCACCTTAGATGTGTAAATGAGAGGTCCATATGATTAGTTCCTGGATTGAGAATGATATGAGACAGTATCAGTCCACGAAGGATTAATCATTAAATATCCCTAGTCGTAGTATTATCGAGACAGGACATCGATAATGCGGAATAGGCTAGTATTGCAATTGTGCGCGTTGTGAGGGCACAATGCATAGTTCTCATATATATAAGTATAAGATACTTATGCAAGTGCGATAGAAGGTTGTGTGTTTCACCGATGGTACGGGAAACAGCTTCGCTCTGGATAGACCCCTCGGAATCCCATTGGTATTATGACTATGTGTCTATGGGAGTCCGACATCAGGGTAGGTGTATTTGGTCTTAACCTGAGACTTACAATCGCTAATACTTGCGATAATCGGTAGACTTTGGTCTTGGTGGTACAGAGCTTTAACCGGTTCTGAGTACACACCACTTCTGGGTTTATCAGAGAGTCGTAGTGTATTGGGTGTGATGTCAAGACGGAAGTATCACTCCAGTCATAGTGGAGATGATGTCACGTAGGATACGGTATTAGTGCTCTTAAGTGCTGGCCGGCCATCGGGATATTATGACAAGGTCATGTATATCCGATTATAGAGACTAGTTACCAGACATCCGACATGTGCTTCGGACGGGGCAGACACTTATCCAGCCCCAACCCTAACACGTGACTATCCGATACTGGGCCGATATACACAATACTACGGTATACTACGCTTGATACAGATCTATATATTCCTATAAGAATATTTCTGGAGAATTGGGTAGGCATGTCGCTTTTCTAGAAGCCAACCTTGTCTTGTAAATCGGTACAAACGTAGTACGAGGTACTTACGTGTTCGGATAGTCCGATAACCGTATTTACTGCCAACATATCCGGAGATCTCATGGGTCGCTTCCCAAAGATTCACCGATGATGTATGACTCGCACTATGATTAATCTGGGATTAATTAGTAAAGAGAGAAGATTAATTTCTAGAGAGAGAAAATTAATCTGGGATTAATTACGGAGATATTTTATCTGGGATAAAATATCGTTTTAAGAGAGAGAATGATTAATTTGGAATTAATCGATAAAATAATATATTCGATATATTATATGAAATTGGATTTCGACGCGGAATTGAAATTGGATTTTAATTCGGGCGAACGAATTAATTTAGAATTAATTCGTTAGCGACGTGAATAGTGAATTCGCTAGGCGTAATCATTTAATTACGACGCGACGGAAAATTCGTTAATTTTGAATTAGCGAACCCGAGCCCGAGATTGATTGCGAGCGCATTCGCATTTCGAATTCGAGCGCGGCACGCAAGTCACATCAAGCGTCAAATCACTAGTCGCGTCAATTGTCAAATCACTTGTCACTTTGAGTGATGTGATATGATATGTTGTCACTTTATTAAAGTGACTTGATGTGATTAGTGATGTGATTGGAAAGCATTTTGCTTTTGACTTTTGCTTTGGTATTTGATTTTATTTTTGAAAATAAAATAAATATATAAGTAAATCATTTCTTTTCTCTCTACAACCAAGCAAGCTCACGTTTTCTCTCTCTCTCACGTACCTAGGGTTTTTTGTGAACAAGAAATTTCTTTCTCTCTCTCTCATTCGGTTTGGAGACCGATTTCTTCACCATTTCTTTTGGTTTGATCCATCAAAATGAAGAGGATAAGTGCTAGCACACACCTTGGGTTGTACTTCGGTGATAGGGAAACGAATTTGTGAGCATGGAAAAGCTTGAAGCTTGGAGCTTCAATGGTGACATCCATGGCCGAATGAACAAGGAGGAAGATACCCCAAAACCGTGCAGTCCACTTCATCAAGAAGCCATTGCCGAGCTTGAACAAGGAGGAAAATGGATTGTCTTCTTCATTTCATCTAAACCATTCAATGTGAGTATGTATTCCGCCTTACTCCTTTGATGTATTCATGCGTTTTGTGCTTGATTTTGTTGATCTTGGGACCTATAGAAACCAACAGCCATGACACCGACAACTGCCCCCGCCTTAGACATGAAATCCAAAACCTCATCGATGCTCATAAAATACCTGACCCAGAAAAAGACCAACACAATACACAGAGAAATCCTCTACCTAATTACCACTTTGTTCCACCACCCACCTATATGATCAACTCCGGCCTACCCGAAACCTTTGTCCTCCAAACCCTCGACCACCAGGCTTCTTGTATGGGGATAAGAGATGGCATTAGTGAAGAACCATAGGCTGAGGAAGAAGAAATTTCTGCAGACAATGAAGATGTTTTCGCTGGTTTATTTTACAATCCTGCATTTTAATAATAAAGACATTGATTTTGCTTACTTGTTCGAGTTTTCCTTAATAGTTAATGCATTATTCCAATGATGACATTGTTTGCTGAAGGGAGAAACCTTAGAAATAATAAGTGCGAGATGTGCTCTTATCCGGTATTCTGAGTGGTTGATCTCAGCTAGACTAACGAGCACTTGATTACGGGATCTTAGCAGGTGAAGCTTGAGTAGTCGGTAAGATGACTAGTCAAAGAGATGGCGGATCAGTGAATGACTGTTTGCCTGGACGTCCATCCTGGTTTGCTTATGCTACGATATATGATATGGTCGGAAACAAAGAAAAAGTCTCTGAAATGAAAAGAAAGAAAATAGGCCACTTATAACCGATAAGCGTGAAGCTACCCATGGGCGAGTATTAGGACCACCATGAGGAGAAATGCTACCTTAAAGGGTAGGTGTGTCGAAAAAAAATCAAAAATGAAAAGAAAAAAAAAGAGACAAAAGAAAAAGAAGAAAACCATATCATATTGAGTACGCGGAAGTAATCACAGAGTATGATCAAGACATCTAGGTTGGTTAGACCCATTGATCCAATTCTCAGAGATGAAATCATTGAGTTGGCTTACTTAAGGATTAAGCTGTGAAAGAGCCTCGACACACACACACTAGGAGTCTAGTTCAGATCATTCATTCAGACGAGTATAGTGGAGTATATTAAGTACTTTAAAGATTCTCTGGTTTCGACGTGAAGCATCCGTTGAGGACGAAAATATGTTTAACTATTAGGATTATCCCGTGAGAAGTAGTACAATATGTTGACATGAACCATCACAACATCAGTCAGTCTTTCCGGGTATGGTACTCTGGGGGCGAGGCCCACACCAACATCAGTATCAGTCCGGCCGGGTATGACACTCTGAGGGTTGAGGCCCACATCATCATCAACAGTTTAAGGATGAGTCCCGGGGTCGAGGCCCACATCATCAGCAGTTTTGGGAACGTCACATCACATAATCTTCTTTGACTTAGTGAAAGAAGTGAATAATAGAAAGTTAAACCAAATCTGGGGGCGACCAGTCTACCATCTTGTGAATAAGGGATACACAAGTCATGGAACCAAAGAGAACTGAGTAATCACCAGAGAGAATTGACATAAAGAAATTATAAAACCAGGGGGCGGACGAAGACATTCGTCACCTGGGAGAATTGACAGAATGAAAATGTAAGCAGGCCATGGGGGGCGATCAAAGACAGTTACAGGTAAAGGACACCGAGGGAACTAGCAGAAGACCTAACCCGACGGAATAGGAAATTCATTCATGCATGCATGCATACACGTAACACACTTGCATCCTTTTTGTGTCTTGTTTTGTTCACAGGTTTTAAAGAAAAGAATAAAGCGACAAATGTAAGCCAACCAGAAACAGCAACACACAATCACAGCTTGGGAATAAAGCCCACTCTCAGTACAGCTCGGGAATAAAGCCCACTCTCAACACAGATCGGAAACAAAGCCCACAATCAACACAATTCTGGAACAAAGCCTACATTCAGCAAGTTCGGGAACAAAGTGTTGGAGTTCAATCAAGTCCACATATGAACACATTAAAGGAGGTGGCGGAATCAACTCACATTGAATTCGGTTTTGATGTTTGAAGAACAAAGGTGCGTTTTTGGTGCTCCATCATGCTCGGTTTTGGCTCCAAAAACTGCAGGGGCTGCTCGGTTTTGCTCCCATTTGTGCGTCCAAAATTCGGCCATTGAAGACCACCATTGAAGCTCCAAGCTTCAAGCTTCCTTGCTCAAAGAAGAAGCTTCCCTATCACCTATGTATGCTCAAGGTGTGCTAGCACTTCTGTTTTGCAACAAAAACATCTTCCAATTGCTTCTCTTTTGCGTCGGCAGTGACCAAAAGTGGAGAGGAACAATGTTGGCTCAAAGCCGTGTCTAAGGGAGAGGAAAGTGAAGAGTTTTTGGCTCCTTGTTTCTAAAACCGTGAAGTCCAAAAACAATGAGAGAGTCACGTGAATCTTGTCCAAAATAAGGCTAAAAACGTGAACAATAATGACCAAAGATTAGGCCATTCACGTGAACAATATGAGTCCAAGAGAGAGAGAATGATTTTTATATACTATATCTTTATTCCATTTACCAAGTAAATGAATAAAATATATATATACAAGTCCCATCAACTTTCAAACCCATCACCTTTCTATATTCACATCATGTCACTTTAATAAAGTGACAACATGTCAATTCACATCACTCAAAGTGACAATTGATTTGACGCATGATGTGACAAACGATTTGACGCTTGATGTGACTCACGTGCCGCGTTCGAATTCGAAATGCGAACGCGCTCGCAATCACTCTCGGGCTCGGGTTCGCTAATTCAAATTAACGAATTTTCCGTCGCGTCGTAATTAATGATTACGCCTAGCGAATTCACTATTCACGTCGCTAACGAATTAATTCTAAATTAATTCGTTCGCCCGAATTAAAATCTAATTTTAATTCCGCGTCGAAATCCAATTTCGATTAATATATCGAATATATTAATTTTATCGATTAATTCCAAATTAATCGTTCTCTCTCTTTAATTAATATTTTATCCCAGATAAAATATCTCCGCAATTAATCCCAGATTAATTTTCTCTCTCATCGAATTAATCCCAGATTAATTCTATCTCTCCGAATTAATCCTAGATTAATTCTATCTCTCTCTTATAATTAATCCCAGATTAATCAAAGTGCGAGTCATACGTCATCGGTGAATCTTCAGGAAGCGACCCATGAGATCTCCGGATATGTTGGCAGTAAATACGATCGTCGGACTATCCGAACACGTAAGTACCTCGTACTACGTTTATATCGATTTACAAGACAAGGTTGGCTTCTAGCAAAGCGCCATGCCTACCCAATTCTCCAGAAATATTCTTACAGGAATATATAGATCTGTATCAAGCATAGTATACCGTAGTTAGTTTGTGTATATCGGCCCAGTATCGGATAATCACGTGCTAGGGCTGGGGCTGGGTGGATAAGTGTCTGCCCCGTCCGAAACACATGTCGGATGTCTGGTAAAATAGTCTCTATAATCGGATATACATGACCTGGTCACAATATCCCGATTGGTTGCGCAACACTCAAGAGCACTAGTACCGTATCCTGCGTGACATCAACTCCAATATGACTGAAGTGACACTTCCGTCTTGACATCACACCCATACACTACGATTCTCAATATACCCGGCATTGGCGTACACAGAACCGGTTACAGTCCTAGACGACCTCAACTAAAGTAATCGATTGTCGTAAGCATTAGCGATGTAAGTCTCAGGTTAAGGACATACACCCCTACCTTGATTCGGCCTCCCATAGACACATAGTCATAATACCAATGGGATTCGAGGGGTCTATCCAGAGCGAAGCTGTTTCCCGTACCATCGGATGTGATGAAACACGACCTCCTATCGCACTTGCATAAGTATCCAATACTTATATATATGAGAACTATGTCGTTGTGCCCTCACAACGCGCACAAGTGCAATACTAGCCTATTCTGCATTATCGATGTCCAGTCTCGATAATACTACGGCTAGGGATATCCAATGATTAAACCTCGGGGACTGATACTGTCTCATATCATTCTCAGTCCAGGTACTAATCATAGGGACCTCTCTTCATTTATATATCTATGGTGATCCAATCACAAATGATGAGAGTGCAATTTCCTTGTCACATAGTTAATTTGCTACAACAACACAATGATCTGTGCAAATAGTGACGCTATGGGTCATTTTGTCCAACAATCTCCCACTTGGCACATAGCCAGTCACTCAAGTGTCCACACCTGAACTATGTACGGTTCGCTCAAATTGCTGAGGAAAGGTTTTCGTCAACGGATTTGCTTAATTATCGTCTAACGCGATTTACACGATCATCACATCGCCACGATGTATGATCCGAAAGAATCAGATGATATAGAAGTATATATCTAGATCGTCGATGAGACCTTTAATTCTTTAGCCTGTGCTGACGCCTAGCTCAGCTGCTAACAGAATTATATCTATCTAATTAGATTTATTATCGATCCAAATGGCTTCTATTGCTGCCTCAGCTGCAGCAATAATCCGTATTGTTGTTAATTCGGCAACAGTTATCTTGCTCGGAAGATTTCCAACTCACTGTCCCAGTGTTCAAACTTTATAGTACCGCAGTATTTACCGGTTTGGAAACTTGCAGCAGTGATCCCAGTCACTTCAAGTTCTCCATCTCCATAGTTTAAGACAACATCTTTAGTTCTCTCAGATACTAACAGATGTTCTTTAATCTTCAATCCAGTGACTATCACTTGGATTGACCCAATCATGACTCCATGTGCTCAAAGCATATGAGACACCAATACAAGTACATTTTAAATGTACAATTTCTCAGAGAGTGTTACCAACTCCAAATCTAGCCCAGTAGATCTTTATTCCTTGAATAAAGGTTGTTACTCCCCAGAATTCTACGGAGAATTTCTTATGAAAGCCAAGCTTTCACCGATTATTTTATGGGAATTTCCACTGTCAGTGCGCCCTCTCCCACTAACCTCCTTATATACACAAGAATTATTTCGTTTTGAGTCAAATCATAAACTATTATGATTATTTCAAAACGTCAGTTCCAAGAACCTCATGCTTGCTTCAATCCAAACACGGATCGAATAATCCGGCAAACCTTGTTTGTCGGTTATACAAAAATCGTCAGGATGTTGAAAGCATCTCCAAAGGTTCCTTTTCAGGAAAGCGATTTTGATATGCAACTGACACATTTCATAAATGAAATATGCAGTTATCAACAAGCATCTTCAAAATGGATTTACCATGGCAACAGGTTAAAAGGTTGAACCGTTATTAACACAATGTTGATAACGATACCTTTCCGTCAAAAGCCCAGCTTTGTACGTTGGTATGTTGCCTTCCATGTATGTCTTCCTTGAAGACGTTTAATGTACCATAGGCAATATGCCTTGTGGTACAACAACTAGTATCCAAAATAGTTGTTAAACATGGAATCCATTCCGGACTCATGGCACTTTGCCATAATAGGGAGTCGATACCTTGTATCACTACCTCATACGTAATCAGTTGGTGTACCTTAAAAGATTAAAATCTTTATGAGGTGAGATCAGAAACCCATACCCCAGGTTGTTTTCTGACTCTCTCTGATCTACGTGGTTTCTTGTGTATTTGAAGATTAATGGTATAGATTCATCATAGATGAACTATTTATGTTCCATTAAAGACCTTGTGCCTAGAACAGCATTACTCCGATTTTCATCGAGTATCACTATCCTCCCACTGACCACTGCATATCGGTATTTCACTCAGGAAAAACCGCATGGTGAGCAACAATCACATTGTTCTCATGTGAGATTTATAAGTACTATACTTATGGTTTCCCTTGGGATAACCTATATTGGCACTAATCCAATTTGGGTTCTTAGTTTGATATCATCCAAACTTTATGCCTGGCATACCCAAATTATCAGGAATGAGAAACCTCGTTTCTTTCCTGTTCATATCCTATATGATATCTGTCAAACAGATTTACATGGAACCTTATTCTAAATAAGTTTTGCACTGTTAATACATATCCTGTTTGAAGGAAATGATAGCTCAGAGCGACTCGTGATAAACCTTATCATGTCCAACAAAATTCGGTTTTAGTTCGGACACACCACCGTCTAACTGACATGTCTCGTTTAATTGTGTCCTAGACAACAATAACCATAAATAAGTCTCTATTGATCAAATCAATTTGAGCTATTTATTTGTCATTTATATGTTTGAGATTTTTATTTTATTCAAAATATAAATTATGTTATTTACATCTAATGATTATATCTCAGTATCATCTTTATATAATAAAACACTCAGTGTTCTATATATAAAGGTTTTATCCGCAACAGATTAAACACTGATAAGAGATAATGTCTCTAGTCAAACTAGTTACATTATAACAGTTCCTAATTTAAGTACACACACCACAGGTATGTTAGTTAAACTAGGTATACTACGGTCAAACGACTTTCTTTCCTTATAGTCGACATCGTCCGTTTCTGATTCGCAAGTAATCTCAGCTTGAATCAGTATCCTGCTCAAAGCATATTCTGAATATCAATACATATATTTTATTAAGTTTTTAAACTATTCTAATTTCATACTAGCTGTGAACATAACTAGACAAACATATTTAAAGTTAGAGCCCTCGCTCTTTCTTTAATTCCTTCGTGTCTCTTCCATATCCAAATGGTAAGTCACTTTGGGATATGTCAATTATCATTTTCAATATTTTAGGAACCTTAGGCCAAGCCTTGGTTTTTAGAATATTGAAAGGAACGTGCACCTCGTGCTACATGCCCAATTGCAAACTTGACTTTACATGAATAGTCAATTATTCTCCAAGAATTATAAATTGCAATTTTAATACTTCTTAAATCCAAAATTAGATTCATGACAAGTATATTAAATTAAGCATTAAAGTCATCATCACGAAAATCTTCAAAAGATTTTATGCTCTACTTATCTTGCTTAATTTTGGGCTTAAGGTATAATAAGTTATTTTATCAAATAAAGTAACCTATTATTTATTCCCAATTTGAAAATTAAATCATTTAAAATATTTTAATCCTAGATTATATTTTAAATATTCAACTTTCAATTTTATCTGATTACAATAGTCCAACTATTTAATCAACGATTAGTGGTACTTTATATATTATAATGATTATAATAGTCCAACTATATAATCAATTAATCCAAATTAATTAACCTCAATTACATTGATTACTATAATCCAATTATAAAATCAACTGTAAACTGAAATTAATTAATTCAAATATATTGATTAATATAATCCAATTATATATAATCAAGTATAATACAGTCCAACTGTTTATTAATAAACAACAATTTAAATATTAGTCCAACTAACATTTAATCTAATGACGAAATAAAATAAAATGAGCGTGTTTAGCGAGTATTCGAACGAATGTTGCAAATTCAATACTTGCCTCCCACTATTTTTCGTCGAGCCTCTAACCCTCTGTGGAGTACTCGGGAAACTGTGTTTCCTAGTGGGCTAGGATCCTATTAAATAACACACAACCCTGACTTTGGCCAATAAAAAGTTGTATGCTATTTAACTAGGTAGATCTCACAGATCAATTGGATCTCATCCAATTCCTAGATCCGGTTAGGTGGACATCCAAGTCCGAAACATATGTATAATGTCAATGTATCCAATACATTTTCCTAACCCTATCCTCTGAATCATCTAGGCCTTGGCTTTGGCCAAAAACAAACCTAATGATTCCAGTTAAGCTGGACCCATTGACGAGGAAAGTTTTGTAATCAATGTGATTGGACAAAAAGTGACCTGACTTTGGCCAATAAAAATCACGATTTGGACAAGAACCGATATGCAACAAAACTCTCATGATTCAAGTACATCCTAGATTGACAAAGGTCTTGACTTTGGTCAATAAAAACCAATGCCAACTTCGGATCTTGAACAAGAATCATTCAATGGAAGGATATTTGCTTAATATAAAACGAGGGTTTTTTGCGTGCAAATTGGCTACCAATTTAATTATCTTTGTTAAGGTCTCATCATCATACACACCCTTAAGCATGCATTCTAAACACATAATAAAGCGAGTATGAAATAAAATAATAATGATATGCGGATGGATATTTTACATTGATCCTAGATCAAATCTCTCACTTTCTCTCTCCCGCTAGCACTTGTATTATTTCTACCCGTTACACTACACTTCTAAAGAAACCTCTTTTACATGGAGGGGAATAGGTGAGAAAAGAATACAAAGAAATCGAGATAAGGCTGGACACGCAGGTCCAATTTAATAAATCAAATTTATTACAATTTTCCAAAATCGCCCAACCCGACTAATATCCATCCGATATACATTATTCAAACATCACACCACCATGTATTCATACAAGCATGTTATCAATCAATCAATCAAATTAATTAATCTTGATTATTAGTGATCATCCAATGTTCAAACAAAGATTTGATTTTTGTTCGAGTCAAACTCGTATAGCAGCAAACACGTACTCAAAGTACAATTTCTACGAATTAATTAATAACATAATTAAATATCCAATTTATACGTATTTAATTCTAATTCATTATTTAATTCCAAATTAAATATTACACTTTTATTAACGAACCTTTACGACTTAAATTCCAATTTAATCGCAACGGGTCTCAAAGCCCGACTAACATCTAATGTTTTTATTTAATTAAGTCCAATGGGCTTTTAATTAATTTCTATGGGCGTGGACTTTTGGTCAACTCGGGTCAAACCGAACAACCAAAATCCAATCCGGGAGTTACCCCATAAGCCTTTAAATTAATTTTGGCCCATTAGCCCAATTAAATAATTAAGGTTCATTAAGTCATAATTGGACCTTTTGGATTCGGTTTTGGGCCTAATTGGATCCAACCAATTTTGCCTAAACCCCACTTTGTTACAACAAAGCCCAAAAGCCCAATTACAACCTAACAAGCCCAATTTCCAAAATCAAGCCCAATTAATTAACTTATAAAATTCCAAATTTCACAATTAATTAACCTAAGTGTAATACACAATCAATTACCCAATTAACATTTATAAAATATCAATTAGCCTAATTATCATGCACTTTAACAACCAAATAGTGTCCAACACAATTCAATTAAAATCAAACCCAATTAACATGCTTTCAAGTCTCGGCAATTAGGGTTTTTTCAATCGATTCGGTTTCAATCCAATTGAATCCACAATCATAATTTACCAAATCAATTCACTCATCCAATGAATCAAACAACAAAATCACAATGAATTTCATGTCTTTTAAAATCGGCCAAGCCACTTTAAAAGGGAAAAATGTTCCAATCAAAATTCATCCATTGAACTTCAAAACAACATTAACCAATTGTTTTAAGTCATCCAATGATCAAACAAAACAAATTACCAAGACATTAGGTTCTTCCAATTTCGGCCAAGCCTCCAATTTGGGGAGAAAATGAATCCAATCCAATTTCATGAAATTGACCACACACAATCTCAATTAAACATGTTCTAAGCATACTTGAACATCCAATTCAATAAAACATGCTTTAAACACATTTTACCCCAATTAAAGTTTCATATCCAACCTAAGAATTGGGGAAAATTGATCTAATCCAATTTTCTTGAAATTGATCATGCACAACTTCAATTCAACCTCATTCAAGCATAATGTGACATGAGTCCAACCACACCAGAGACATTACAGGATGCATCTAATAACTTGGAGGAACCCATGCAGTTGCCAACAGGTCCAATCACACGCCAAAGAGCAAAGAAGATCAAAGAGGCCTTTGCGGGACTAGCTCAGAGCTATGTGACCAGTTGCAGCAACCAAGTCAAGTGCGCACCAGAGACACATATGGGCATAACCATAGAGGTCCCCAAGCTATTTCATTTAACCCAGATCAGCTCAGACTGAAGCATAGCAGAGCAGCTTCAGCACCAGCACCCTTTTGACCCGATTTCACCCATTTTGGGACTATGTTGAATTCGGCCAAATGGGGGCATTTTTGTCATTTGTGCTCGAAATTTTGACTTTATTTATGATGTAATTAGCATGGTTTACTATGCCATTAGGCTTAATTATGCTTAGATCTCTACTTAGCCGGAAGCACGTCAATTTACTATAGCATGTAAGCACCTCAATTAGCTTAAGTGAGATTAGCTTCTAATCTTTGTTTTAAGTTTATTTAGGTGCAAAAGGACCTTAATGGTCGTGGTTGAGGTGCTTGACTTAGGGTTTTTGGTAATTTTAGCTCTAGGGTCATTTTAGTCTGTTTTTACTCTTTTGTAACCCTTATTATATGACTCTTTCTTTGTATTTTTGGATAACCAACGTGATATACAGAAATTTGAAAGAGAGAAAAGCTTGAGCTTTCCATGGCTATGGCAAAACCTTGTTGAGGGAGGGATTCCCCTTTTCAAGTTCAAATTGACTTATCTAAGCTTGGCAACTTAGTGGCGTCTCCATTGCTAGCAAAATACAATCTGATTTCATGCTTGTGGTTATCATGGACGTGAGTTTCATGGTGGTTAGGGGCTGATCTTGGTTGGGTTTTGTTCCTACAAAATCAGTATTCAAAGTTCTTGGGGTTTTGAGAAAGATGCTTGGGGTTTGCTTGGTTTCCAACCCAAGTGAGTTCTTGTCATTTGGTATCATGAGCTTAGGGTTCTGAGGTCTGATTTCCTATCCCAGTGTTGTTTAATCTTGTATTCATCTTTGTTTTTGTTGTTGTTGATTTCGGCATTGGTTGTTCTTGTGTGTTCTTTGTTGTTTCTTGCTGATTCTTGTTGATTTGTGATCAAAATAGCATGAATAACATTCTTCCTTGAGTGTTTGATTGATCATGAATATTTCTTTGAGTTAATCTTTGGCTACTTAGGTCAAAATTGGGGCTTTTGTGTTTATTGCTTGAATCAAGTGTTTAGTTGTTAATTATAAGTTACTAGGACGTGTTTAACATTGTTATAAGTTATTAGTTTCAAAAATCAAAAAAAGAAAAAAAAGAAAAAAGAAATGCATCAGGTCAGATTCGGCCAAGGAAGAACCATCACCACCCTTGCTTTGTTCTTCCATATGCATGTCACTTAGCTTGTTTTCAATAGGTATAGTTCATATCTACTTTGAGAAAATCAGATTGCACTTCATTACTCCTAGCATTTGCTTGAACTAGCTTGTTTGCAATCTTTGTGAAGTTGTTGCAATCTTGTGAAGTGTGAGGAAAACAAGTGTTTTTAAGTGTTGGGTGAGGCATTTGAGTGAATGAGTGTTGAAACAAAATGAAATGCTTATGGATTGATGAGGCCGTGAGACTCTTGAAGTTTACTTATGCGTGAGTGCTTGATGTGTTATGTTGAAGCATGAATTAACAAGTGTGCTTGCTGATTTGCGTGAGCCATCATTAGCTTGACATTGGATTTGTGTTGAAATCATTAGCATGACATTGAAAATGGAAGCACTCATGAGCTTGACATGGAAATTTGAGTAGCCATCATTGCATTTGAGAGGTGCTTGAAGGGGCAAGCTGCTGCATCACCAAGTTAATTGGAAAAATTGTTTAGTTGGTTTGTAACTTACCATTGCCGAATTGACATGCTTACTTGACCTACTTGTAAGCTACTTACGTAAGCAGCTGAGTCACCTACTTGTTTTGAAAAAAAAAAAAAAAAAAAAGAAAAAAAAAAGAAAGAGAATTGGTCGCATTGTGCTTAGCTTGATTAGACCATTTTCAAGTTGATTGGATTGCTTTACATGAGTTACATTGATATTTGATTTGGTTTGTATTGGTTTGAGCTTGAAAGACTATATTTGTGTTATAGCCGAATTGAAATCCTTTGTGCTTCATTGTGTTTCATTGGAGTGTAAACACTTGTGAGTGTGTGTGAGAAGAAAAGAAAGGTGAGCTCGAGTGACCACAAGATTGCTTCAGTGACACGTTGATTGCTTGCTTGCTTATTTATTGCATTTAGCTAACTCGTCATTCTTTCTTATTCTGAGCACTCTAGCTATAAGTTTCTTTCGATTGAGTCTCCGTGATTACTTATCTTATTTGCTTTATTCCACATGCTCTATATATACATTGTGTTTTGCTAGCTTGTGGACTACACCTTAGTTGACCATACTGGGAATTGAGTTGATTTGTAATTGAATTGAGGAAGAACTCAAGAGTGGTAAAAAGGCAGTGATTGTGAGCACAATATCGGGTAAAAGCCAATAGAGTGCAAACATGAGTGGAGTGATATCATTCGAGTGTATGCACGTGAGATTGTGAGGATTTACATATTTGTTTTGCTTTTTATTATTTCTAATCTGTTTGTTTAGTGTTGAGATGGCAGGTCCAAGTTTAACTATTGATGATAAGATCGAGGTTTTGGATACTTTCAAAAGTGATATCCAAGATATTATGAGTGATTATAGAAGATCTTATGAGAAATGGAAAAAGACTTGGAAGGTAACTAAATATGCAGTGAATGAAGAGAGTACTCAACAACCAAAGCTATTGAAGTTGTGTGTAATGAAGTGAGAAGCACTTGTGATGTTGAGTGCATAGCGAATGAAAACACTTGTGAGGCCTTGAATGTTGTGAATGTGTTATAAGTGACATGGTGAGTGAAAATGCTTGTGAGACCGTGAGCATTGAGGGAGTAAACACTTGTGAGGTAGTGTGCTTTGAGGTTGAAAAACATAGTGAAGCTGAGCAGGTGTGTGAGGAGGTCTTTGCAAGTATGGTTGAGATAGTGGCCATGAGTGATGATGAAGCTGTGAGAGCTGGTGAAAAGAAAATAGATGTGGTAGTGAAGTTTTTCCATAACATTTTCTCTATTGTTTATGCTTTTTCATCGCAGGTACAAGTGGTCAAGTATGATTCTTTTATATTTCAATATCATCGTCCAATTGATTTTGTCATAACTATCTATGATCCGGGTTCGGATTCGAGGACGAATCCATTTCAAGAGAGGGAGAATGACATGATCCAAGGGACAACATTTGACATGAATGCAGTCATCCAAGGAACATTAGAGCCTTTGCAATTGCCAACAGACCCAATCACACGCCAAAGAGCTAAGAAGATCACAGACGCAATAGCGGGGCCAGAGTTTGCATATAATAGATGCATTCATCCTTCTAGTTTTTACTTGCCTTATGAGATTGATTATGATTCTAATTCTTTAACTCCTATGGATTTATTATCTTTGATTCTTATTAAGCTTGGGAGTATGAATGATAAGGGAAGGCAGAGTTGGTGAGAATAATAGGTTTCCAACGCATTGTATTTGACCCCGGCAATTGGGTGTGGCTTTATATGCAAGAGGAAAAGATCCAAGCTACAATCGAGAGGAGATGGACCTTTTCAAGTCTTGGAAAGGATCAATGACAATGCATATAAGCTGGATTTGCAAGGTAAGTACAACGTATCTGCTACTTTTAATGTTTCTGACTTAACTCATTTTGATGCAGGTTCAGATTCGAGGTCGAATCCTTTTCAACAAGAAGGGAATGACATGAGTCCAACCACACCAGAGACATTACAGGATGCATCTAATAACTTGGAGGAACCCATGCAGTTGCCAACAGGTCCAATCACACGCCAAAGAGCAAAGAAGATCAAAGAGGCCTTTGCGGGACTAGCTCAGAGCTATGTGACCAGTTGCAGCAACCAAGTCAAGTGCGCACCAGAGACACATATGGGCATAACCATAGAGGTCCCCAAGCTATTTCATTTAACCCAGATCAGCTCAGACTGAAGCATAGCAGAGCAGCTTCAGCACCAGCACCCTTTTGACCCGATTTCACCATTTTGGGACTATGTTGAATTCGGCCAAATGGGGGCATTTTTGTCATTTGTGCTCGAATTTTGACTTTATTTATGATGTAATTAGCATGGTTTACTATGCCATTAGGCTTAATTATGCTTAGATCTCTACTTAGCCGGAAGCACGTCAATTTACTATAGCATGTAAGCACCTCAATTAGCTTAAGTGAGATTAGCTTCTAATCTTTGTTTTAAGTTTATTTAGGTGCAAAAGGACCTTAATGGTCGTGGTTGAGGTGCTTGACTTAGGGTTTTTGGTAATTTTAGCTCTAGGGTCATTTTAGTCTTTTTACTCTTTTGTAACCCTTATTATATGACTCTTCTTTGTATTTTTGGATAACCAACGTGATATACAGAAATTTGAAAGAGAGAAAAGCTTGAGCTTTCCATGGCTATGGCCAAAACCTTGTTGAGGGAGGGATTCCCCTTTTCAAGTTCAAATTGACTTATCTAAGCTTGGCAACTTAGTGGCGTCTCCATTGCTAGCAAAATACAATCTGATTTCATGCTTGTGGTTATCATGGACGTGAGTTTCATGGTGGTTAGGGGCTGATCTTGGTTGGGTTTTGTTCCTACAAAATCAGTATTCAAAGTTCTTGGGGTTTTGAGAAAGATGCTTGGGGTTTGCTTGGTTTCCAACCCAAGTGAGTTCTTGTCATAATGCATCAAACAATTCAACCAAATCATGCCTAAATCGAGTTTACCCAAATTAAAGTTTTGACAAAAAATTTGCAAATTGGGGAAAATCAATCCAATGATTTTTTTGTCAAATTGATTACATATATCTCAAATTAGATCATATATAAGCATTCTAACACAATCAATTTGTCAGAATCAAGCCAAAATCAAAAAGCCCCAAATCACTCAAGAACCCTAATATCGGATTTCATGCATCAATGACTCTAGATACCATTGTTGGAGTTCAATCAAGTCCACAAGATCACAAACAATGCATAAAATCTACATATGAACACATCAAAGGAGGTGGCGGAATCAACTCACATTGAATTTCGGTTTTGATGTTTGAAGAGCAAGGTGCGATTTTGCTCCCTCCAAGTCACGGCAATGGCTTCCAAATGCAGTGGGCTGTGCGGTTTTGGGCGTGATGGCTTCCTCCATGTTCGGCCATGTGAGACTCCATTGAAGCTCAAAGCTTCAAGCTTCCTTGCTCAAAGAAGAAGCTTCCCTATCACCTATGTATAACTCATGGTGTGCTAGCACTTGTTCATCCTCATTTTGCTTCTCAAATTTTCGTACAAACCAGAAAATTTTAGACAAAAATCGGCAGTGAGCCGTGAGATACAGAGAAGAGAAAGAGAGGGAAGAGACTTTTGCTCACTATATCTTTGATGCTCAAAATCGTGAAGACAAAAAGGCAAAAGAGAGTGTCACGTGAATGTCCAAAAATTAGCCAAAAAAACGTGAACAATAATGACCAAAGCAAGTGAGTCACGTGAATGGCAAAAGGAATAGCCAAAAACGTGAACAAAATTGGTCCAAGAGAGAGAGAAAATGATTTTTATATACATATATCTTTATTCCATTTACCAAGTAAATGAATAAAATATATATACACAAGTCTTATCAACTTTCAAACAATCACTTTTCTATATTCACATCATGTCACTTTAATAAAGTGACAACATGTCATATCACATCACTCAAAGTGACAATTGATTTGACAATCGATGCGACTAGCGATTTGACGCTTGATGTGACTTGCGTGCCGCGTTCGAATTCGAAATGCGAACGCGCTCGCAATCACTCTCGGGCTCGGGTTCGCTAATTCCAAATTAACGAATTTTCCGTCGCGTCGTAATTAAGTGATTACGCCTAGCGAATTCACTATTCACGTCGCTAACGAATTAATTCTAATTAATTCGTTCGCCCGAATTAAAATCTAATTTTAATTCCGCGTCAAAATCCAATTTCTAATAATATATCGAATATATTATTTTATCGATTAATTCCAAATTAATCGTTCTCTCTCTTTAATTAATATTTTATCCCAGATAAAATATCTCCGCAATTAATCCCAGATTAATTTTCTCTCTCATCGAATAATCCCAGATTAATTCTATCTCTCCGAATTAATCCCAGATTAATTCTATCTCTCTCTTCTAATTAATCCCAGATTAATCAAAGTGCGAGTCATACGTCATCGGTGAATCTTCAGGAAGCGACCCATGAGATCTCCGGATATGTGGCAGAAATACGATCGTCGGACTATCGACACGTAGTACTGTATACGTATATCGATTACAGACAATGGCTTCTAGCAAAGCGCCATGCCTACCCAATTCTCCAGAAATATTCTTATAGGAATATATAGATCTGTATCAAGCGTAGTATACCGTAGTATATGTATATCGCCAAGACCAGTACTATCAATCTAATATATAATATTCTTATAAATCTATATAGTACAATCATGTCTATATCGTAGTATACATAGTATCATAGTAGACCGTGTATCAGTATCACCTGGCGGCTGGATAAGTGTCTGCCCCGTCCGAAACACATGTCGGATGTCTTGGTAACATGTCTCTATAATCGATATACATGACCTGGCACAATATCCGATGGTTGCGCAACACTCAAGGCACTAGTACCGTATCCTGGTGACATCATCTCCAATGACTGAAGTGATACTTCCGTCTTGACATCACACCCAATACACTACGACTCTCTGATAAACCCAGAAATGGTGTACACAGAACCGGTTAAAGTCCCCTACCACCAAGACCAAAGTTTATCGATTATCGTAAGTATTAGCGATGCAAGTCTCAGGTTAAGACTATACACACCTACTCGATTTCGGCCTCCCATAGACACATAGTCATAATACCAATGGGATTCGAGGGGTCTATCCAGAGCGAAGCTGTTTCCCGTACCATCGGTGAAACACGACCTCCTATCGCACTTGCATAAGTATCCAATACTTATATATATGAGAACTATGCGTTGTGCCCTCACAAACGCGCACAAGTGCAATACTAGCCTATCCGCATCATCGATGTCCAGTCTCGATAATACTACGGCTAGGGATATTTAATGATTAAACCTTCGGGACTGATACTGTCTCATATCATTCTCAGTCCAGGAGGTACTAATCATAGGGACCTCTCTTCATTTATATATCTATGGTGATCCAATCACAAATGATGAGAGTGCAATTTCCTTGTCACATAGTTAATTTGCTACAACAACACAATGATCTGTGCAAATAGTGACGCTATGGGTCATTTTGTCCAACAGGATGTCCACCTACCGGATCTAGGAATTGGATGGGATCCAATTGATCTTCGAGATCTACCTAGTTAAATATCATACAACTTGTTGGCCAAAGTCAAGGTTGTGTGTTATTTAACGGGATCCTAGCCCACTAGGAAATTAGATTTCCCGAGTTGTCTACAGAGGGTTAGAAACTTGAAGAAAATAGTGGGAGGCTATTATTGAATTTACAATTTCGTTCAGATACTTAGCCTTACGCGTCTTTCAAAATCATTTTCGTCAATATTTTAATAATTAGTTGGACTAATATATTGTTATTTTTTTAACAGTTTGACTGTACCCATAACATCGTTGACTTTATAGTTGGACTATAGTTGTCAAGATGACTGGCAAAGGTAATATCCGCGACATAATCATGGGTGATAATGTCTTCAAAGGGACAAACTTTGCCGACTGGGAAATGAACCTCAAGATAGTGCTTGGGGCTGAGAGGATACTGTATACTATTCAGAGACCTCTCCCGCCTAAACCCACTGAGCCACTGGAGCTAGAGTTATGGAAGACTCATAGTGATGATTGTGACCAAGCTCAGTCAGTTATGCTAGCTGTAATGACCCAGCATTTCAGACGCCAGAATAGGGACTTGGATCCCTATAACATGATGGCAAGATTGCGTGATCTTCACCGCACCAATAAGCGGATGAAGAGGTACGAGAGCTAGTAAGGAAACTCTTCCGCTCCCGGATGACAGATGGCGCATCAGTTGAAGCCCATGGGACTCAAATGATCGCCGATATTGATGAGTTGGCCAATATGGGAATAGTCTTGGAGGCTGAGCTGACTATAGATATGATCTTGCAGTCACTTCCTGATACTTGGAAACAAATCATAGTCAACTATAAGTTGATGGATACAGATGACACTCTTGGAGAGCTGTTATCTATCTTGAAGGAGTCCGAAAGGGAACTCCTAAAGGGGAGCAAGCGCGAGGCGCATTTTGCATCGACCTCTCATGCGCCAAAGGGTGGCCCCAAGGCAATTGGAGGTGCAAGGAAGAAGAAGTTCAAGAAAAGGGCAAAGGCAAGTTGACAGTGGCTTCTAGGAAGCCAAAGGACAAATCTCACGACATCTGCCTCAACTGCGGCAAGAGGGGTCACTGGAAAAGTGACTGCCGAATGGGCAAAGGGCAGAAGGAGGATATCAAGGATGGCAAGGCTATCGCTTCTGGTATGTTTGTTATTGAGATAAATATGAATACTTCTAGTTTTAAAAATTGGATTTTTGATTCTGGTTGTGGTGCTCATATTTGTACTGATGTGCAGGATCTGCAGGATAGCAGGGTGCTGGCATCCGGGGAGATGGATCTACGGGTTGGAAACGGAACACCAGTTGCTGTTTTGGCCGTAGGGACTTTTGTTTTAGAACTGCCCTCAGGGCATGAACTTAAACTTTTGAACTGTTATTTTGTACCTAGTTTAACTAGGAATATTATATCTGTATCCTTGTTAACCCAGCAGGGTTACACTTTTGTATTCAGGAACACTGGGTGTTATTTATATAAAAATGATGCAGAAATTTGCACAGCTGTTGCAAATAACGGTCTTTATATTTTGAATATAAATAAATCTCCTAAAATGACAAACAAAAGGCTCAAAAGAAGTAATCTAAAAGATGAAGCTTATATGTGGCATTGTCGTCTGGGACACATCAACAAGACTCGCATATCCACACTTTCGAAGAGTGGGTACTTGGACGAATTTGATCCCAATTCATATGACGTCTGCGAATCTTGTCTTTTAGGCAAAATGCCTAAATCACCTTTTAGCGGTAAAGGTGAACGTGCCACAGAACTGTTGGCTCTTGTTCATACTGACGTATGCGGGCCCATGTCTAGCCAGGCTAGAGGTGGATTTCACTACTTCGTAACCTTTACAGATGATGCATCTCGTTACGGTTATGTGTATCTTATGAGACACAAGTCGGAAACTTTTGAGAAATTCAAAGAGTTTCGACACGAAGGAAAAACAAACAGGGAAGAGTATTAAGACATTACGGTCAGACCGAGGTGGCGAATACTTAAGTTATGAGTTTCAAGATTACTTGAAAGAATATGGTATTCTTTCACAGTGGACTCCTCCTGGAACACCGCAATTAAACGGTGTGTCCGAACGGAGAAACCGCACCTTGTTGGACATGGTAAGGTCAATGATGAGTCGCACTGAGCTACCAATATCCTTCTGGGGATACGCATTAAACAGTGCTATACTTATTTTGAATAAGGTACCGTCGAAGTCTGTTGAACAGACTCCATATGAGATATGGACAGGAAGGAAACCAGGTTCTCTTTCCTGAAGATTTGGGGATGCTGGGCATATGTTAAACGTTTGGAAGGTACCAAACTTGAACCAAATCTGATAAATGCCTTTTCATAGGATATCCTAGGGAAACCAAAGGATATTACTTCTATTACCCACAAGAGAACAAAGTATTTGTTGCTCTACATGCGGTTTTCCTTGAGAAGGAATTCCTAAATGCAGTGGTAAGTGGGAGGGGAGGAAAGTAGAACTCGATGAAGATCGTAGTGATACTGTCCTGGCAATGAATCAACGACGGAACATGAACAGACCATCCGGGATGAGTCTGTACCACAAACTTCACATACACAAGGACCGCGTAGGTCGGAGAGAGTGAGAACAGTACCTGAGAGGTATGGGTTTGATCTCACCTCATGTAGATATTAATCTTATTGAGGATAATGAGCCGGCTACGTATGAGGAAGCGATACAAAATATCGATTCCGCTTTATGGCAAGAAGCCATGAAGTCCGAGATGGATTCCATGTACGCCAACCAAGTTTGGACACTGGTTGATGCACCAGAAGGTGTGAAGCCTATTGGATGCAAATGGATCTTCAAGAAGAAGACCGACATGGATGGCAACGTACAAACGTACAAAGCTAGGCTTGTAGCGAAGGGGTATCGTCAACAATATGGTATTGATTATGACGAAACCTTCTCACCCGTTGCCATGATTAAATCCATTCGGATAATGCTTGCAATAGCTGCATATTTCGATTACGAGATATGGCAGATGGACGTTAAAACCGCTTTCCTTAACGGAAACCTTTTGGAGGATGTTTATATGCAACAGCCTGACGGTTTTATCGTACCTAGACTTGCAAACAAGGTTTGTAAGTTAAATCGATCCATTTATGGATTGAAGCAAGCATCACGGTCATGGAATCAGCGTTTTGATGAGATCATAAAGGAATATGATTTCGTGCAAAACGCGGATGACCCTTGTGTATACAAGAAGGTTAGGTGGGAGAGCACTTACTTTTATTGTCCTTTATGTCGACGACGTATTGCTTATAGGCAATGACATTCCCATGCTGACGTCGGTGAAAGCTTGGCTTTCATTAAAATTCTCCAATGAAAGATCTGGGAGAAGCAGCCTTTATTCTTGGAATAAAAATCTACCGGGATAGATCTAGAAAGCTGCTTGGACTCTCCCAGAGTACATACATTGATAAAGTGTTGAAGCGATTCACACATGGAACAATCCAAGAGGGGATTGGTTCCAATGGTACGAGGTACCTCTCTGTCTAAAGACATGTGTCCTAAGACTCAGGAAGGAAGAGAGGGACAACATGAGTCGGATACCGTTCGCCTCGGCAGTCGGATCGATCATGTATGCTATGATATGTACACGACCTGATGTCTCATATGCTTTGAGCATGTGCAGCCGCTATCAGGCCGATCCAGGTGAAGGTCACTGGATAGCAGTAAGAACATCCTTAAGTATCTTAAACGAACTAAGGATGCTTTCTTAATTTATGGAGGTGGAGAACTTGCGGTATCTGGGTATACCGATGCAAGTTTCCAAACCGACAAAGATGACTACAAGTCGCAATCTGGGTACATTTTTTGTTTGAATAACGGAGCAGTGAGCTGGAAATCTTCCAAGCAAGATACTGTTGCCGATTCAACAACAGAAGCGGAGTACATCGCTGCATCTGAAGCAGCAAAGGAGGCAGTTTGGATCCGAAAGTTCCTAATCGGATTAGGGGTAGTTCCGTTAGCAGCTGAGCCCGTTCCATTGTATTGTGACAATAACGGGGCTATAGCACAGGCTAAGGAACCAAGGTCTCATCAAAGGTCCAAGCATGTTCTTTGACGTTACCATCTGATTCGGGAGATTATACATCGTGGCGATGTAAAGGTCGAGAAGGTCACATCAGATGACAACATTGCAGATCCGCTGACGAAGGCTGTTCTTCAGCAAGTTTTTGAACGACACATACATAGTTCGGGTATTAGATGCTTGAGTGACTGGCTATAGGCCAAGTGGGAGATTGTTAGACATTATGTCCCATAGCGTCACTGTTTGTAAATGATATTGTATTATTGTACAAAATTAACTATGTGATTATGAAATTGCCTTTTGCCGTTTTGTAATATTATTTACTTTGACTAATAAATGGCGAAAGTCCATATGATTAATACTGGATTGAGATGATATGAGACAGTATCAATCTATAAAAGTTTAATCATTAATATCCCTCTAGTCGGAGTATTATCGAGATTGGACATCGATAATGCGGAATAGACTAGTATTGCGCTTGTGCACGTTGTGAGGGCAGGCACAACAGCATAGTTCTCATATATTTAAGTATTGGATACTTATGCAAGTGCAATAGGAGGTTGTGTTTTACCGATGGTACGGAAAACAGCTTCGCTCTGGATAGACCCCGCGGAATCCCATTGGTAGTATGTCTGCGTGTCTATGGGAGGCCGCATCAGGGTAGGTGTATATGGTCTTAACCTGAGACTTACATCGCTAGTACTTGCGACAATCGGTAAACTTTGGTTTTGGTGGTTGGGGACCCTAACCGTCTGTGTACACCTCTTCTGGGTTTATCGAGAATCGTAGTGTACTGGATGTGATGTCAAGATGGAAGTATCGCTTCAGACATATGGAGGTGATGATCACGCAGGACACAGAACTAGTACTCTATAAAAGGTTGCAACCGTCGGGACAATATGACTAGGTCAGGATTGTCTGATTTAAAGAGACTAGCTGTTGATGTCCGATATATGTTTCGTACGGGGCAGACACATCTCCAGCCCCAGGCCTAGCATGTGATCATCCGATACTGGATCGATGTACGCAATACTACGGTATACTACGCTTGATATAGATCTTATATTCCTATAAGAATATTTCTGGAGAATTGGGTAGACATGGCGCTTTGCTAGAAGCCAACCTTGTCTTGTGAATCGGTGAGAACGTAGTACGAGGTACGTGCGTGTTCGGATTATCCGACGACCGTATTTACTGCCAACATATCCGGAGATCTCTTGGGTCGCTTCCTGAAGATTCACCTATGATATTTGATTCGGACTTAATTAATCTTGGATTAATTGCGGAGAAACTTTATCTCGGATAAATAAAGTACCTTGTTTAGAGAGAGAGAACGATTAATTTGGAATTATCGATAAAATTATTATATTCGATATAATAATCGAAATTCGATTTCGACGCGAAATTAAAATTAGATTTTAATTCGGGCATACGAGTTAATTTAGAATTAATTCGTTAGCGACGTAAATAATAATTTCGCTAGGCGCGATTATTTATTTAAATTCGATTTTAATAACGTCGCGACGTAAGTTCGGTATTTCGGAAATATCGAACCCGAACGCGTGAGTGCACGTGGGCCCACTTTCATTTGGAACGTGTGGGGCCCACATGACACATGTCATTATATGCATTATTTTATTGATGATGCATTGCATGGTGATAGTGTATATTCACTCAAATGTTATGCATGGAATTTGAGTGTTTGACACTCTAGCCTTTGCATGGCTTGTGTCATAGATTATTATTATTAATAAATTTATGGCATAAATATAAATTGATTTTTGGTATCAAAATCATTTTTAAGAAAATCTCTCTTCTCTCACTCACTCTTGACCGAAAACTGCATGCAGTTTTGGTCTTCATCTTCTTCAAATTTGGTTGCCAAAAGCTTGAAGAAAATGTTGATGTTTGGAACATGCAAGCTAGCACCTTCAAGGGATCAAAAGAGGTGATAGGGAAACCATCATAGAGCAAGGAATACACAAAGTTGGAGCTTTCCTCTTCTTGTCTTCCTTGGCCGAACCTAATCTTGGAGCTTCCATCTTGGCTTGATCTTTCTTCATCACAAGAGATTGGTAAGTATGATTCCGCCATACTTCATCTTTTATATATATTCTTTGTTGTATTTCATGTATGCTTAATCTTTCCTTGGGACATATTATAGAAACTAAACTTTTGCTTTCCGCAGGTTGCCATTTGAACTCTACAATGCTCCTGCTACATTTCAACATTGCATGATGGCCATCTTTTCAGACATGATAGAATAAAGAATGGAAGTCTTCATGGATGACTTCGCAGTATTTGGAGACTCGTTCGACCACTGCTTGCAAAATCTGGAAAAAGTGCTACAAAGATGCGAAGATACCAACCTGGTACTCAATTGGGAGAAATGCAACTTCATGGTGCAGGAAGGCATTGTCCCAGGACATCAGATCTCATAAAAAGGAATTGAGGTAGACAAAGCAAAGATCGAGATGATAGAAAAATTACCTCCACCATCATCAGTCAAAAAGATTCGAAGTTTTCTCGGGCATGCATGATTCTACAGAAGATTTATTAAAGACTTTTCCAAGATTGCTAAACCTCTGTGCAATCTGCTGGAGAAATACGTGTCTTTCAACTTCACCAAAGAATGCCACCATGCTTTTGAGATCTTAAAATTGGTCTCTACTCTCATTTGAAGTGATGTGCGATGCTAGTGATTTCGCTGTAGGTGTAGTTTTGGGACAACGTAAGGTGAAAATTTTTCACACCATTTACTATGTCAATAGAACTTTGAATGAAGCACAACTCAACTACACAACAACTGAAAAGGAATTGCTCCCAGTTGTATTTGCTCTTGATAAATTCTGCTCCTATTTGCTGGGTCTCAAAGTGGTGTTCTACACAGATCATTCAGCAATCAAATACTTGATCACAAAGAAAGATGCCAAGCCTAGATTGATCCGTTGGGTGATTCTACTGCAAGAATTTGACATGGAGATCCGAGACAGGAAATGGATAGAAAATCAAGTGGTAGATCACTTATCAAGGCTAGAGAATGGAGGTACAACTGGCACTGAACTAACAATCAAAGAAAATTTCCAGATGAACAGTTATTTGCCATCAAACAGTAGGAAGTCCCCTAGTATGCTGACTATGTAAACTACATAGTATCAGGAAAATGGCCGTTGGAATTGACACATCAGCAACAGAAGAAATTTTTCAAAGAAGTCAAGCACTATGTTTGAGATGAGCCATACCCATTCAAATGTTGTGCTGATCAGTTATTACGGTGTTGTGTACCATATGAGGAGGTTAATAGTGTCCTGCAGCATTGTCATTCATCACCATACAGTGAACACTTCAGCGGAGATACAACTACAGCCAAAGTCCTAAAATCAGATTTGTTTTGGCCCACTTTATTTAAAGATGCTCACTTATTCGTGCTTCAATTTGAAAGATGCCAGAGAATGGGAAATATTTTGAGGAGAAATGAGAGACCTCTTCAAAGCATTCTAGAATTGGAGATATTTGATGTATGGGGGATTGATTTTATAGGACCTTTTGTTCCATCATATGTAAACCTGTACATTCTGATTGCAGTAGACTACGTCTCCAAATGGGTTAAAACAACAACACTGCCATCAAATAACTCAAAAATGGTGTTAAAATTCCTTAAAAAGAATATTTTCACTCGCTTCGGAACACCTCGGACAATCATCAGTGATGGTGGCACACACTTCTGCAACAGATACTTCGATGCACTCCTATCCAAATACGGAGTTACTCACAAAGTTGCCACTGCTTACCATCCACAGTCAAGTGGGCAGGTTGAAGTTTCAAACAGAGAGATCAAAAGAATCTTGGAGAGAACCGTTGAATCAACATGGGGGATTGGTCTATAAAACTGGATGACACATTATGGACCTACCAGACAGCTTATAAGACACCCATTGGAATGTCCCAATATCAAATGGTGTTTGGGAAAGCATGGGCACTAAAGAAGCTAAATCTTGATCTACAAGCAGCAGGAGAGAAGCGGCTCCACCAACTGAATGAATTGGAGGAATTTCGTCTCCATGCTTATGAAACTATCAAACTGTACAAAGAAAAGACCAATAAGTGGCCTGATCAGAAAATAGTGTGCAGACAACTGGAACCAGGGCAGTGTGTATTGTTATACAACTTAAGGTTGAAACGTTTCCCTGGGAAGCTAAAATCACGGTGGTCAGGTCCATTTGTAATCACCCAAGTTTTACCATATGGAGCCGTTGAGCTACATGACCCAAACTCCAATGATATATTCAAAGTTAACAGCCAATATGTCCAGCACTACTGGGGAGAATCCATCAAGCATAAAAAAGAAAGTCTCACACTTACTTATCTAGCTTAACATTTGGGCAGTCATGTCTAGCTGACGACGTTAAAATTAGCGCTAGCAGGGAGGTAACCCATGCAATTTGTGTATATATTGAGATTTAGTGTGTTTTATTTTTGTAGGAAAAGTCACAGACAGGATAGAAAACGTTCTCGCAGATCTTCAAAAGCATTTTCCTTCTCTCCCTCAAAACTCTCTGATGAAAGTCTACAAAGCACGCATTAAAAGGATGAGACTTCTGATGATCAAAGGTATTCCTAGTGTTATTCATTGGATAATTGAAACATGAGTCCGATTGGCAGGTGAGTCATCTGACTCTTTTATTTAATTTTTGCCTGGTTTAGGAAAAAGCACATATGCTAAGAAAAGAAGAGCTAAACGATTAGGTGTTTGCTATAAGTGTGCACTATGTATATTTAATACTCATTGTCGATCTTTAGGAATGGTGTCTGATAACCGTGAAGATAAAATAAAATTCATTAGGGATGGAATGGTTAAGGAATCTCTAGATGACATATCATTGACTCTTGAGACGCATCCCATTGGATATGTGTATCATATAATTCGCATGTTACATACACAGTTTCGTAGAGAAAAACAACAATTAAGTCTCGGGTTTCTGACTTTAAAAGACCTTGTTTGCCAATTTATAAGAAAATTGGATGAGAAGCTTGTCCCTGATACATAGATGTCATTCAAGCCGTTACTTTATGTACATATTATTATCTCTTTGTCTTTACGTAATAATTGTGATTTGTTTTGTTATTTTCTTTTATTTTCTCCGACAAGATCCATACTTTTTGACTTTCACGATTTATTTTATTATTTAGCTAATCATTGTCATTTGGCAGGTACTAGTGCTATTATTACTCACCCTTTTCAGGATCTATAAATTACGCTCGTCATTGCACTCTTGTAATCATCCAGATTTGAGAAAGTAATATAAAAAAAATGGAAGCAACTTTAAGAAGATGAGTTGTTAGCATATGTGTGTTTTGCGGTACTAGTTCTGGTTCTAAATCAGAATTCACTGAAGCAGCAAACGAATTGGGTAGAGTCATGGCTGTGAGGAATATGCACTTAGTATATAGCAGTGACAATCTTGTGTTGGGCAATTATGACCCATAGCATCACTATTTGTACAGAACATGGTGTTATTATACAAATTAACTATGTGACAAAGGAAATTGCTCTTTTATCATTTGTAATTGGTTTATCGAGATACTTAAATGATAAAAGTCCATATGATTAGTACCAGATTAATAAGATATGAGACAATATTAATCCATTAAGGTTTAATAATTAAATATCCCTAGTCGTAGTATTATCGAGACTGGACATCGATAACGCGGAATATATTAGTATTGCACTTGTGCGCATTATGGAGGCATAATGGCATAGTTCTCATATATTTGAGTATTGGATACTCATACAAGTGTAATAGGAGGTTCTGTTTACCGATGGTATGGAAACAGCTTCGCTCTGGATACTCCTCGGAATCCCATTGGTAGTATGACTATGTGTCTATGGAAGTCCGAATCAGGGTAGGTGTATTTGGTCTTAACCTGAGACTTGCATCGCGAATACTTGCGACAATCAGTATACTTTGGTTTTGGCCGTCTGGGGTTTTAACAGGTTCTGTGTACACCTCTTCTGGGTATACTGAGAATCGTAGTGTATTGGGTGAGATGTCAAGATGGAAGTATCACTTCAGTCATATGGAGTTGATGATCACGCAGGAAACGAAACTGGTACTCTTGTATGCTGCAGCTATCGGGATAATATGACAAGGTGATGATTATCCGAATATAGAGACTAGTTACCAGAGATCCGATATATGCTTCGTACGAGGCAGACACAATTCCAGCCCCAGGCCTAGCATGTGACATTCTGATTATGGATCGTAATACGCAATACTACGTATGCTACGCCTGACAAAGATTACATATTCATTTGAAGAATATTTCTGGAGAATTAGGTAGGCACGGTGATTTGCTAGAAGCCAACCATGTCTTGTAAATCGGTAAGAATGTGGTATCGGGTACGCACGTATTCGGATAGTCCGACGACCGTATTTACTACCAACATATCCAAGGATCTCTTGGGTCGCTTCCCGAAGATTCACCGTTGAGATTTGACTCGAAAGAAAATTAATCTGGGATTAATTATGAAAGAGAAAATTAATCTGGGATTAATTACGGTAATAAATTAATCTGGGATTAATTGCGTCGAGAATTTATCTGGGATTAAATTCGTTGAGAAGAGAGAACATGATTAATTTAGAATTAATAGGTAAAATAAATTTAATAGTTAAATTAGATTTTACTATTTAATTTATTTAATTGTGCTAAAATAATATATTGGATATATTAATTGAAATTAGATTTCAACGCGGAATTAAAATTGGATTTTAATTCAAGCGAATGAATTAATTTAGAATTAATTCACGAGTGACTTTCGTAATAATTTTGCGAGGCACTATTATTTAATTATGTCGCAACGGAAAATTCGTTTAATCGGATTAAACGAACCCGAGCCCGAAGTGTGTTGAGCAAGCTCACTTGAATTTTGAATTTAAAATGGGGCCCACCAACTTACATTAAATGTCTTCACAAGATTGATGGTGGTAGTTGAAAGCATTTAATGAATCTTACACAACACACTTTTGACTTTTGCTTTTTGAAAAGTATATACATTTTTTTTGGAAAAATAAATTGGTAATTGTTTTTAGAGAACAAAAAAAACACAAAAACTCTTCTCTCTTTTTCTCTACCATGGCCGAAACTTTGAACCTTGGAGTGGAAAATTTTCTTTCATTTTTTTTATTCTTGCTAGCACATCAAGGAGTTGATCAAGTTGATAGGGAAACTCACCCAAGTGTTGGAAATACTTAAGAGAACTTGGAGCTTCCACCGAAATGCATAAAAAGTTTTGAACTCATCCGATCAATGTGAGTATTTTCCGCAACTCTTTTGATTTTATTCACACATAAATCACTCTTAGATGATCTTGGCATGTTCTAGGAACACTTACAATGGTATCAGAGCCTCCTAAGTTTGATTTGGAAATCTAGGGTTCTAAACTTTAATTTGGGAATTTTGTGTTTGGAGCTTGATTTTCTTAAATTGATGGTTTGGTTGAGTTTATATGATGTTGAATTGGATTTGTGCATCAATGATTTTGTGAAAAGTTGATTAGATTAATTTTCCCCAAATTCACATGCTTGGGTGAAAGTTACCATAGGTTGCTCATGGTAGAATTTTTGAAATTTGACATATTGGATGTGTTGATGGCATGATATAAATATTGAATGTTGATTTAAATTGGATTGAAATCAAATTGAATGATTTTTGTTGCCATTGCCGTGAGATGATAAGCATGTTATAATGAATTGTTTGCTTTAATTTGTGTTGGACATGAATTAAATGTTAAGCATTATTAATTGAATTAATTAGCGTTTTGGAAGCATTAGATTAATTAATTAATTATGGTAATTACACTTGAATTGAATTAATTTGTAATTTGGAATAATGAGTTATTTAATTTATTGTATTTGGGCTTAATGGGCTTGGTTGGGCCAAGTTTGGTTTATGATAATTGGTTGGATCCAATTGGGCCTAAAACCATTTCCATAAAGTCCAAATATGATAATTGGGCCTTTAAAATTTTAATTGGGCCTAAATTGATTTTAGGCATAGGGTGATTCCTAATTGGGCCTTGGCATCTTGGGTTTGACCCATAATTGCCAAAGCCCATGCCTAAGAATTAATTGAAAGCCCATTGGACTTTAATTGACTAGTATTGGATACTAATTGGGCCTTTGAGACCCGTTAAGATTGGATTTGGAATCCAAGTCTAAAAGGCACTATTGAAAGTGTAATTATTAATTTGGAATTAAATATTAATTTGTATTGGATACAATTTAAATTGGATTTAAAATTGTAGTTCGATATAATTCAAAAATACTTACTTTGAGTATTTATTCTTAAACGAGTTGGACTCGCGCAAATCAAATCGTTGTTTGAACATTGGATGGTCACTAATAAAAGATTAATTAATTGGATTAGATTGATTGATAACATGCTTTGTGTGAATACTTGGATGTATGTATGAATAATGTATATCAGATGGATATTAGAAGGGTGAGGGCAATTTTGGAAATTGTTGTAATAAATTTAGAATTTATTAAATTGGACCTGCGTGTCTAGCCTATTACCTCTTTTCTCATTGTATTTCTCTTCTCACCTATTCCCCTCAATGTAAATGAGGTTTCTTTAGAAGTATTATGTAATTGGGTAGAAATATGAATAGTGCTAGCGGGAGAGAGAAAATGAAGAGATTTGTTCTAGGAACAAGTTTGTTGTATATCCATCCGAATATCATTAAATTTTATCGCGCCTTATTATACTTTTAGAATGCATGCTTAAAGGTGTATGATGGTTGCCAACAAGCGACAAAAACCCTCATTTTATATTAAGCGTTTTTCTTCCATTTAGTGTTTCTCTCTCAAGATCCAAGATTGGCATTGGTTTGTTGGCCAAAGTCAAGACCTTTGTCCATCGCAGATGTGTTTGAATCATGAAGGCTTTGTTCCACATCGTACGCCTTGGGCAAGTTATGATTTGTTAGCCAAAGTCAAGGTCACTTCTTGTTCATCGGCCTCGATTATGAAGCTTTCCCACTGTCAATGTGTTGGACAATTATGACCCATAGCATCACTATTTGTACAGAACATGGCATTGTTGTACAAATTAACTATGTGACAAAGGAAATTGCTCTTTTATCATTTGTAATTGGATTACCGATATACATAAATGATAAAAGTCCATATGATTAGTACCAGATTAATAAGATATGAGACAATATTAATCCAATAAGGTTTAATCATTAAATATCTCTAGTCGTAGTATTATCGAGACTAGACATCGATAATGCGGAATAGGCTAGTATTACACTTGTGCGCATTATGGAGGCATAACGACATAATTCTCATATATATGGGTATTGGATACTCATGCAAGTGTAATATGAGGTTCTGTTTACCGATGGTATGGAAACAGCTTCGTTCTGGATAGACCCCTCGGAATCCCATTGGTAGTATGACTATGTGTCTATGGGAATCCGAATCAGGGTAGGTGTATTTGGTCTTAACTTAAGACTTACATCGCTAATACTTGCGACAATCAGTATACTTTGGTTTTGGTCATCCGGGGCTTTAACAGGTTCTGTGTACGCCTCTTCTGGGTATATTGAGAATCGTAGTGTATTGGATGTGATGTCAAGATGGAAGTATCACTTCAGTCATATGGAGATGATGATCATGTAGGATACGAACTAGTACTTTTAAGTACTACAGTCATCGGGATATTATGACTAGGTCATGATTATCCGAATATAGAGACTAGTTGCCAGAGATCCGATATATGCTTCGTACGGGGCAGACACAATTCCAGCCCTAGACCTAGCATGTGACATCCGATACTGGATCGTAATACGCAATACTATGTATGCTACGCCTGACAAAGATTACATATTCCTTAAAGAATATTTCTGGAGAATTGGGTAGGCACGATGCTTTGCTAGAAGCCAACCATGTCTTGTAAATCGGTAAGAACGTGATACCGAGTACGTACGTATTCGGATAGTCCGATGACCGTATTTACTACCAATATATCCAGGGATCTCTTGGGTCGCTTCCCGAAGATTCACGGTTGAGATTTGACTCGAACAGAAAATTAATCTATGATTAATTATGAAAGAGAAAATTAATCTGGGATTAATTACGGCAATGAATTAATCTGGGATTAATTAACAGAGAAGGAATTAATCTGGGATTAATTACGTCGAGAATTTATCTGGGATTAAATTCGTCGAGAAGAGAGAGAATGTGATTAATATAGAATTAATCGGTAAAATAAATTTATTAGTTAAATTGGATTTTTCTATTTAATTTATTTAATTGGGCTAAAATAATATATTAGATATATTAATTGAAATTAGATTTCAAAGCGGAATTAAAATTGAATTTGAATTCAAGCGAACGAATTAATTTGGAATTAATTCGAGAGCGACTTCCGTAATAATTTTGCTAGGCATTATTGTTTAATTAAATTAGATTTAATTACGTTGCGACGGAAAATTTATTTAACTAGATTAAATGAAACCGAGCCCGAAGTGTGTTGAGGAAATCACTTGAATTTTGAATTTAAAGTGGGTCTCACCAACTTACATCACTAGTCATTTTTTGTTGATGGAAGTGGTTGAGTGTAATTATGGTAACTTACACAACACACTTTGTATTTTCTTTTTTGGAAAAGGGATATACAAAACTTAAGTGACTTTGACTTGTGTATTAAATTTTTAGAAACAAAATACAAAGAAAACTCTCTCTTATCTCCCTCTCCCACCATGGCTGAAACTTCCTCTCTTGGAGAAGGAAAATTTTCTTTCATTTTTGTTCAAGCTAGCACTTAAAGGAGTGAATCAAGGTAATAGGGAAACTCACCCGAGAGTATGGAACTCGATTTCAAGCTCCGAAGCTTTCAACACATCCAACAAAGAAGGAATTTTTGAAATCTCCTCAACCAATCATTGTGAGTATTCTGCAACCCTCTTGATAATTCACACACGAATCACTCTTAGACGATCTTGGCATGTTCTAGGAACACTTACAATGGTATCAGAGCGATCTAAGTTTGATTTGTATTTCTAGGGTTCATGACTTTAAATTTGGGTATTTTTGCTTGGAGCATGAAAATGCGAAATTGGATGTTTGGTTGATGTTAGATGATGATTACTTAGAGTTTTGCATCATTGGATTTGTGTAAAATTATTAGAATAATTTTCCCAAAATCCTTATGTTGGCCGAATACATGACCTAGGAATGCTCATGGTTAATTTTGAAATTTGACATATTGGATGTGTTGATGGCATGATAAAAAAATATTGAATGTTGATTTAAATGATTGAAATCAAATTGAATATTTTTGTTGCCATTGTCGTGAGATGATAAGCATGTTATAATGAATTGTTTTGCTTCAATTTGTGTTGACATGAATTGGAAATGTAAACATGATTAATTGAATTAATTAGTGTTTTGGAAGCATTAGATTAATTAATTAATTATGGTAATTACACTTGAATTGAATTAATTTGTAATTTGGAATAATGAGTTAATTTAATTTGTTGTAATTGGGCTTAATTGGCTTGGATGGGGCAAGTTTGGTTTAGGATAATTGGTTGGATCCAATTGGGCCTAAAACCATTTCCATAAAGTCCAAATATGATAATTGGGCTTTAAAATTTTAAATGGGCCTAAATTGATTTTTGGCATAGGGTGATTCCTAATTGGGCCTTGGCATCTTGGGTTTGACCCATAATTGCCAAAGCCCATGCCTTAAGAATTAATTGAAAGCCCATTGGACTTTAATTGAATAGTATTGGATACTAATTGGGCATTTGAGACCCGTTAAGATTGGATTTGGAAACCAAGTCTAAAAGGCATTATTGAAAGTGTAATTATTTAATTTGGAATTAAATATGAATTAGTATTGAATATAATTTAAATTGGATTTAAAATTGTAGTTAGATATAATTCAAGAATACGTACTTTGAGTATTTATTCTTAAACGAGTTAGACTCACGCAAATCAAATCGTTGTTTGAACATTGGATGGTCACTAATCAAAGATTAATTAATTGGATTAGATTGATTGATAACATGCTTTGTGTGAATACTTGGATGTATGTATGAATAATGTATATCAGATGGATATTAGATGGGTGAGGGCAATTTTGGAAATTATTGTAATAAATTTAGAATTTATTAAATTAGACCTGCGTGTCCAGCCTTTTATCTCCTTATCTCATTGTATTTCTCTTCTCACAAATTCCCCGTAATGTAAATGAGGTTTCTTTAGAAGTATGAATAGTGCTAGCGAGAGAGAGGAAAGTGAGAGATTTGTTCTAGAACAAGTTTGTTGTATATCCATCCGCATATCATTATTAAATTTTATCGCGCCTTACTATGCTTGTAGAATGCATGCTTAAGGGTGTATGATAAGACCTAATTAAAATAATAAATTGGTTGCCAAATCGCGACAAAAACCCTCATTTTACATTAAGCGTTTTTCCTTCCATTGAGTGATTATCTCTCAAGATCCAAGATTGGCATTGGTTTGTTGGCCAAAGTCAAGACCTTTGTCTATCGCGGATGTGTTTGAATCATGAAGGCTTTGTTCCATATCGTACGCCTTGGGCAAGTTGTGATTTGTTGGCCAAAGTCAAGGTCACTTCTTATTTATCGGCCTCGATTACGAAGCTTTCCCACTATCAATGGGTCACGCTTAACTGGTTTCATTAAGCTTGTTGAGCCAAATCCAAGGCTTAGTTGATTCAGAGGAAAAAGGTAAGGGAATATATTGGATATATGTTTCGGACTTGGATGTCCAACTACTGGATCTAGGAATTGGATGAGATCCAATTGATCTTAGAGATCTACCTAGTTAAGTTTCATACAATTTGTTGGCCAATGTCAAGGTTGTGTGTTATTTAACGGAATCCTAGCCCACTAGGAAACTAGGTTCCCGAGTACTCCACATAGGGTTTAGGCTCGCCGAAAAATAGTGAGAGGCAAGTATTAAATTGCAATTTCGTTTAGATACTTGCCAATACGCTCCATTTTATTTTTTCGTCATTAATTGTTTATATATATATTAGTTGGACTAATATTCAATTGTTGTTTTAATTAAACAGTTTGACTGTATTCAAACTATTTCATTTATAGTTGATTATATAATTGGATTATAGTAATCAATATATTTGAATTTACCGATCATTTATAGTTGGTTATATAATTGGATTATAGTAATCAATACATTTGAAAATAACCAATCAATAGTAATGATATATACTTAGACTATAGAAATCATTCATTTATTCGATTGTACCCAAAATCGTTGATTGGATAGTTGGACTATTGGAATCAAGATAACTGAAAGATTATCGTTTAAAACATAATCCTGAGTGAAAATGTCTTTAAGCGGCTTCAATTTTCAAATTGGGAATAGAACCTCAGGATAGTCCTGAGAGCCAAGAAGTTACTTTATTTGATAAAGTGACATCTCAGGCCCGAGCCCGGAGTTGAGCAAATAGTGGAGTATGAGCTTTGGAAGACTCATGGTGATGACAACTTTAATGTTCAATCTGTTATGCTTGCCGAAATGACTCCTTAATTTCTTCGTCAGAACTAAGGATTAGATCCTTATAGTATGATATTGAAATTGAAGGATCTTCATAGATCTGTTCTTAAATCTTACAAATACTGATTGCAAAAGAAAACACTTGGAGATTTAATGGCTATGCTCAAGGAGACACATCATTAACTTGCAAATGGGCAAGAAGTGCAAGGCACATCTTACTTCTACATCCCAGAAGGTCTAGGCTTGGCCGAAGTCTTCTAGGGATGTGAAAAGGGGCAAGGCAAAATCGTCACAGTCTTCTGGGAAGACAGAAGACATATCCCAAGATGTCTGCCTAAACTATGGCAAACGGGGTCACTGGCAGCGTGACTGCCATATGGACAAAGGCAGACATGAAAGGAAGTGAATATGGGAAAGGCTCAGACTTCAAGTATGTTTGTTATAAACATGTCCACTACTGGTTTTAAAATTGGATTTTAGATACTGGATGTGGTACATAAATATATGTACTGATGTGCGGGATCTGCTGATTAGCAGGAGACTGGCTTCAGTTGAGATCGACATGCGAGCCAGAAACGAGACGAGAGTCGCTATTTTAACCATAGAAACCTAAGTTTTGGAACTGTCATTTGGGCATGTACTTAAATTAGGAGACTGTTATAATGTATCTAGTTTGACTAGGAACATTATCTCTGTATCTAGTTTAACCCGTGCGGGTATACCTTTATATTCTAGAACACTAAGTGTTTTGTTTATAAAGTTGATATTGAGATAAGCACATTAGATGTGAACAACAATATTATATTTAGAATATAAATGAATCTCAAACATATAATATGACAAACAATAGCTCAAACTGAATTAATCAAATGAGACTTATTTGTGGCATTGTTGTCTGGGACACATTAAACAAGACTCGTATATCCACACTTTTGAAGAGTGGATACTAGGACGGATTTGATTCTAATTCAAATTATGTCTATGAATCTAGTTTATTAGGCAAAGTGCCTAAAACACCTTTTACTTGGTAAAAGTGCAAGTGCCACCGATCTGTTAGCCCTCGTTCATAGTGACGTAAGTGGGCCCATGTCTAGCTAGGCTAGAGGTGGATTTGAATACTTAGTAACCTTTACGGATGTGGCATCACATTACGGTTATGTGTATCTTATGAAACACAAGTCAGAAACTTTTGAGTAATTCAAAGAGTTTCGACACGAAGTAGAAAACATATTAGTAAAAGTATTAAAAACATTACGGTCGGACCACAGTGTAAAATACTTAAACATATGAGTTTCAAGATTACTTGAAAGAGTATGGTAGTTTTTCACAGTGGACTCCTCCTGGGACACCTCAATTTCGGTGCTCCGAAGAGAAACCCAACCTTTGTTGGACATGGTAAGGTAATAATGAGTCGCTCTGAGCGACCAATTTCCTTCTGAGGATACGCATTAAACAGTGCAATATTTATTTTGAATAAGGTTCCATGAAAATCTGTTAGATAGACTTCATATTAGATATGAACAGGAAAGAAACCGGGTTTCATATTCCTGAAGATTTGGGAATGCTGGGCATACGCTAAATATTTGGATGATACCAAACTAGAACCCAAATCGGATAAGTGCCAATTTGTAGGTTGTCCTAGGGAAACCAAAGTATAGTACTTATACAACTCAAAAGAGAACAATGTAATTGTTGCTCTCCATGCGGTTTTCCTAAGAGGAATTCCGATATGCAGTGGTAAGTGGGAGGAAAGTAAAACTCGATGAAAATTGGAGTAATACTGTTCCAGGCACCGATTCCTTAACGGAACACAAACAGTTTATCAGGGATGAAACTGTACCACAATCTTCAAATACGCAAGAACCGCGTAAATTGGAGAGAGTCAGAAAACAACCTGGGAGGTATGGGTTTCTGATCTCACCTCATGTAGATGTCAATCTTATTGAGGAAGACGAACCGACTACGTATGAGGAAGTGATACAAGGTATCGACTCCTTTTATGGCAAAGTGTCATGAAGTCCGAAATGGATTCCATGTATACCAACCAAGTTTGGACACTGGTTGATGTACCAGAAGGCATTGTGCCTATTGGTACTATATGGGTCTTCAAGGAAGACATACATGGATGACAACATAAAAATGTACATAGCTAGGCTTGTACAGAAAGGGTATCGTCAATGACATAGTGTCGACTACGATGAAATTTTTTCATTTGTTGCCATGATTAAATCCATTCGGATAATGTTTGCTAATACTGCATATTTCATTTATGAAATAAGGCATATGGACGTCAAAACCGCTTTCTGTAAACGGAAACCTTTTAAGGATGTTTACAAAATCCTGACGGTTTTGTCATGCCGAACTTGCAAACAAGGTTTGTAAGTTAAATCGATCCATTTATGGATTGACGCAAGCATGCGTTCTTGGAACCAACGTTTTGATGAGATCATAATGGTATATGATTTCATTCAAAACGAATATGATTCATGTGTATATAAAAAGGTTAGTGGGAGCGCACTGACAATGAATGTCCTATAAGTTGATGATGTATTGCTTCTTAGCAATAACATTCCCATAATATAATCGGCGAAAGCTTGGCTTTCATTAAAATTCTCCATGGAATACTTGGGAGAAGCAGGCTTTATTCACAGATTAATTACGCCGAGAATTTACTTGGGATTAAATTCGCCGAGAAGAGAGAGAACGCGATTAATTTAGAATTAATCAGTAAAATAAATTTAATAGTTAAATTGGATTTTTCTATTTAATTTATTTAATTGGGCTAAAATAATATATTAGATATATTAATTGAAATTAGATTTAAATGAGAAATTAAAATTGGATTTTAATTCAAGCGAACGAATTAATTTGGAATTAATTCGTGAGCGACTTCCGTAATTATTTTGCTAGGCATTATTGTTTAATTAAATTAGATTTAATTACGTTGCGACGGAAAATCTTTTAATCGGATTAAACGAAACTGAGCCCGAAGTGTGTTGAGGAAACCACTTGAATTTTGAATTTAAAGTGGGTCCCACCAACTTACATCACTAGTCACTTTTTGTTGATGGAAGTGGTTGAGTGTAATTATGGTAACTTACACAAAACACTTGGTATTTTCATTTTTGGAAAAAGGATATACAAAACTTAAGTGACTTTGACTTGTGTATTAAGTTTTTAGAAACAAAATACAAAGAAAACTCTCTATTCTCTCCCTCTCCCACCATAGCCGAAACTTCCTCTCTTGGAGAAGGAAAATTTTATTTCATTTTTGTTCAAGCTAGCACTTAAAGGAGTGAATCAAGGTAATAGGGAAAATCACCCGAGAGTATGGAACTCGATTTCAAGCTTCGAAGCTTTCAACACATCCAACAAAGTAGGAATTTTTGAAATCTCCTCAACCACTCAATGTGAGTATTCCGCAACTCTCCTCATAATTCACACACGAATCACTCTTAGACGATCTTGGCAAGTTCTAGGAACACTTACACAAGGGTCACGCTTAACTGGTTTCATTAAGCTTGTTGAGCCAAAGCCAATGCTTAGTTGATTTAGAGGAAAAAAGTTAGGGAATATATCGGATATATTGTCATATATTGGATATATGTTTCGGACTTGGATGTCAACCTACTGGATCTAGGAATTGGATGGGATCCAATTGATTTTAGAGCTACCAAGTTAAGTTTCATACATTTATTGTGGCCAAAGTCAAAGTTGTGTGTTATTAACGGGATCCTAGCACACTAGGAAACTAGGTTTTCCCGAGTACTCCACAGAGGGTTAGAGGCTCGCCAAAAATAGTGGGAGGCAAGTATTAAATTTGTAATTTTGTTTAGATACTTGCCAATAAGCACTCATTTCATTTTTCTGTTGGTTTCTATTATATAGGTCCCAAACAAGATTAAGCATATGAAATACTAAAAGAATATATAAAAGACTTGAAGCATGGCGGAATCATACTTACAAAGTTATGTGATGAAGAAGATTAACAAAAGCTTTGAATCTCCAAGCTCCAAGTTGGTTGGTTGGTTTCGGCCAAGAAGAGGAAGAAGACTCCAAGCTCCAAGCTCTTGTATTCCAACTCTTTGTGGTTTCCCTATCACCTCCTTTGATCCCTTGCTTGTGCTAGCAAAAATGGAGAATGGAAGATCAAATCTTCCTTTGCCCTCAATGGTGTTCACGGCAATTTGAGAGAGAAGAGAGAGTTTTTTGATTAATTAATCTTTGTATTACAAAAATCAATTTATATTTATGTTATAATTTATTAAATTAATAATAAATCTATGACATAAGCCATGCAATGGCTTAGAGTGTCAAACACTCAAACTCCATGCAAAGCCTTTGAGTGAAATGCACACTATCACCATGCAATGCCTTAGAGTGTTTTGTACCCTATTAACATGCAATGGCCATATCAATGACAAGTGTCATGTGGGCCCCACACGTTTCCCAATGAAAGTGGGCCCACGTCCACTCACGCGTTCGGTTCGATATTTCCGAAATACCGAGCTAGCGTCGCGACGTTAATTCAATCGGATTTAAATAAATAATCGCTCCCAGCGAA